>BQNB010072934.1:0-32270 GCA_026074375.1 Tanacetum coccineum
TCATCGATATCATCTTTATTAATTTCAATAACGCTTTCAATAATTTCTTCATCAGTCAACAACTGTGCAACTACATTTTCTTCTGGGTGAGTCAGAACATTTGTATACTATAGAGAATTTTTCTTCCAACCATTTGTATACTATAAATTAATAAAATATTAATTAATATATAAATTAATAATTATTAATTTATCGATTAATTAATAACTCTTTTAATTAATAAATTTTGGTGGTCCCAAATGTATTATTTTATAGAGTTTCTACTGTATATATACGCATGTCTTAGGCATCTCCGCCTACTACACAATCAAGCTTTTCTTCACTATTAACCTTCAAAAATGCCTTCTTCAATGAACATTTCAGAATCTCAAAACCTTGACACCCTTTTGGAATCAGCTAAGCCATTTCTTCGTGAAGGATTCGAGAAAATCGACATAAAACTTCCGTCCCTAATCGCCATTTTACGCTCAAAGCAGGCGAATGTTTCCATCGCTTAGGAAGCTTCCTTGATCACTTGCGTCATGTTTACCGCATTCAAGCTATGGAAAGCACCTGATTCAGTCGCGCTTTGTGCACTTTTTCACTCAGTTTACTCAAACTCGTATAGTAACATTGTCCTTTTCGACCCTGAAGCTGGTCGTGACACTGTCCGTGGACTTATTGGTCACGAAGCCGAAAGATTGGCTCACTTGTTTTGTGTTGTTCATCGTCAGTCACTTGTCCATAAAAACATCATGTGTCAGTTTACTGAATCCGAGCTTCAAGAATTCCTAGATGCTTCTGATGAATCTCTAAGGAATGCTAAGGAAAATGGTGTCTTCAATAGTGACGAAAAATGGCGTAAAAAGATTCAATCACTCGTTCCATCAAGTGGAGTGATGGGAAACCACTACAAAACAGGCGAAAAGATTCCAGTTTCGCGACGAATGCTTGGTGTTTTTCTTCTCATGACATTAGCCGATATCAGCGAACAATACTTTGGTTTCCAAGACGTTTTATACGATAACTCAAACGGTCGTCTTGAACTAACTGGATCTCGTTACGACACTTTGTACCCTGGAAATGGGAAGCCAGGTTTATGGATGAATGCAGCATCAAGAATGGGTGCAGTTTACACACTTTTAGTACGTGAAGAATTCAGAGCTTTTGTATTAAAACAAATGCACATATACCCGTTAAAAAAATCATTGTTGTTCGTTTCGAATCATAGAACAAACCGTACCAAATTTTTCCAGAAAAAAAACATTTTTGCAAATCACAAACACAATCAAAAATCATTTCGTGTTTGCACCGGGCGAATCCATCAATTGCCGCCAAGTGAACAATCACTGGCAACAAAGGGTTTCACCCATAGAACATAATCGGAAAATTTAACCCCGAAAAACAAAAAGGGTTAGGCACCGTTCTATTTCCAGATTCGAAAATCTTATAACCACATAAATTGGATAACGAAGTCATCACAATACGGACGAAGAATCAAAACATCAAAAGGGAACAAACACACCTCTTTTGAAGAATCAATAATCGAACCCGTTTTGAATCACCATTTGATTCACGATTATCCAAAGAAAAACCCCAAACTTGCGGCGGCTTTTAGCAAGATCCCAATTGTAGCGAAACCCTAATTTTTTTTCGCACAATCGAATCAGGGAATCCGTGGTTACGAACACAAGAAGAAGAAGAGCGATCACAATCGCCATCTCAGTCGGCGGACAAAACCACCAGACAAGAGAAGAAGCATAGGACTGAACCGCCTCAAGGAGACGAACTCACAGAGACGAACTCCCACAAACACAAAAGAGGCGGACGAATATAAGAAAAAGGGAACAAGGGTTAAAACTTTAACCCTAACAGGTTTTAACATAAACCAAAATACCCCTCCATTTTTATCTATTTTATATATATTACTTTTATATATATAGATACATATATATAGGTTTAGGCTTTTTACATAAGTTACCCCTTAATTCTAGATTAGTAACTTTTTGCCTAAAACCCGAAGATTGAAATATAGTAGCCTAGGAATTTCTGCCTACTATATTCAGAGAATAATTTTTAAGGAGTAATTAACCTTAGGTTATTCGTTTTAGAATATAAAATCCCCAAGGATAGTTTTTTTTGGAAGAAAACTAGTCCCCGTTAAGATTGATAGCCTGTAAGGCACAAAACCAGAGTACTCACCACAAAATTCAACACACTTAGTGTTAGATATTTTATTTTGGAGATTTTATTTAATATCCTAGAGATATGACGAAAGAAAGTGGAGATACTTCGAAAAAGGAAGTAAGTACTACCAGTACACCCCAATTCCAATGTCCAATTTTAAAACCCTCGAATTACTCATTATGGGCAATTCGAATGCAAATTATTCTAGAAGCAAATGGTTTATGGGAAATGATAGAACCAAATGAAAAAACCCAAGCAGATAACAAAAAAGACAAAACTGCTATCGCATTCCTTTACCAAGCCTTACCAGAAGAACAATTGCTTCAAATCACAAAACACAAAACCGCGAAAGCCATATGGGATGCCTTAAAAACTAGACACATAGGAGAAGAAAGAGTCCAACAAGCAAGGTTGCAAACACTCAAATCCGAATTTGAGATGTTACACATGAAGGAAGACGAGACCATCGACACCTTCACCGCAAAACTAACAACCATAGTAAACAAAGCAGCCAGTCTAGGGCATACAATGGAAGATGAAACACTAGTACGTAAACTATTAAATGTTGTACCCGATAGGTATCTGCAAATAGTTGCGTCAATAGAGCAATACTCGGATCTAGATGAAATGACCTTAGAAGAAGCAATTGGTAGACTTAAGACTTATGAAGAAAGAATTAAGTATAAGAAAGGCAATCAAGTGAACAATCAAGAGAAATTGATGTTCACTCGACATGAGAATAAAGGAAAGTATTTTAGAGGACGTGGACGTGGAAAACATAAATTCTCACAAGGAAGAAACCATGAGAATTTTAAGGAAGAGAGGAAAGATGGAGAAAACTCTCATAAGAATTATAATAGAGATAACTTCAAGAAATCAAATTATGATACTAGAAAATTAAAATGCTACAAATGCAATAAGATTGGACACATTGCACCTAACTGTCCTCAAAAGACAAAACCCAACGAGCAATCTAACCTCGTTGAAGAAGATTTAGAGCCAACCTTACTAATGGCAATATTAGAGGATGAAGAACAAAAGGTCTCGCTACATGAAGAAGATGTAGGATATAAAGAGACAAATATAGATAGTCTATGGTACTTAGACAACGGAGCTAGTAATCACATGACTGGAGTGAGAGAACACTTCAAAGAATTAGATGAGACGGTTAGTGGAAAAGTAAGATTCGGAGATGGTTCATACATAGAGATCAAAGGAAAAGGTTCAATTCTAATAGAATGTGATGATGAGAAGCAAAGAATCATATCACACGTATATTACATTCCTGACTTAAAGAGCAACTTATTGAGCCTTGGATTGAAATTGGTTGTAAAATAGTAATGGAAGACGACGAATTACGACTTTATGACATGGATAACAAAATCTTCATGAAAGTTACACGACAGAAAAATCGTCTATATAAGGCAAATCTAAGGATAGGAACACATGTCTGCCTTCTAGCAAACCTAAAGGACGATACATGGTTATGGCACGCAAGATTAGGACATCTCAACTTCGAGTCACTAAAATCAATGGCTCAAAAGGATTTAGTCCATGGAATACCTACCATTAAGCATACAACACAAGTCTGTGATGTTTGTTTAATTGGAAAACATAGTAGAGCGCCATTCCCTAAGAAAGCAAAAGCTAGATCTACTTCACCTCTAGATTTAGTATATGGAGATTTGTGCGGACCAATCACACCACCAACACCTTCAGGAAAGAAATACATATTCTTGTTAGTAGACGACTACTCAAGATATATGTGGGTATACTTCTTAACTACGAAAGATCAAGCCTTTGATACTTTCAAGGAATATAAGAAGTCAACAGAAAACGAATTAAGAACAACATTGAAAATGTTGAGAACGGATCGAGGAGGAGAATTCACATCAAATGAATTCACGCAATACTGCAAAGAAAACGGCATAGCACGACAACTTACTGCACCATACTCGCCACAACAAAATGGAGTAGTTGAAAGAAGAAATAGGACAATCATGTCCACAACTAGATGTATGATGAAAGCAACAAACATGCCACAAAATTTTTGGGCTGAAGCTGTTAGACACGCCATATACATCTTAAATAGTGTTCCTACAAAAGCACTAGAAGACATTACTCCATATGAAGCAATTAAACAAAGAAAGCCAAACTTAGAATATCTAAAAGTTTTTGGCTGCATAGCATATGCAAAGGTACCATCACAACATCTGACGAAGCTTGACGACAGAAGTAATAGAATGGTATACCTAGGAAATGAACTAGGATCAAAAGCTTATCGCTTATTTGATCTAACAACGCAAAGGATATGTGTTAGTAGAGATGTGAAGTTTAAGGAGAATGAAACATGGGATTGGAAAGATTACATGAGTGAACTTATTAACGACGAACCTGAATAGACTGACTTCAGAATAGGAGATCTTGAAGCCACAAATGAACATCATGATCAAGAAACTCAACCAACTGAAGAAGATAATGAATCTCCTAACAATGATGATGATGATTACGCATCACCAACAGAAAAAACTCCCTTACATTCTCAAACACCTCACACACCATCAACACAATCATACTATCAAAGTGATAATGACTCAATTCAAAATTCACCATCACACTTTGATCATACACCACTGAGAGGCTTTAGAACGCTAAATGACTTATATGAAAACACTGAGGAATTACTATTAGCTGAAGACGAACCCAAGAACTACAAGGAAGCATCAAGCGATCAAAAATGGATCGAAGCAATGAAGTCGAGTATAGACTCCATCAATATAAACAATTATGGGGAATTAACCAACTTTATAACAAAGGACAATAAAGCAATAGCTTAAAGTGGGATATACAAACCAAGATAGATGCTAAAGGAAATATAATCAAGCACTAAAGCTAATTAGTAGCCAAAGCTACATACAACAAGCATGGCATAGACTTTGAGGTAGTCTTCGCACCAGTAGCAAGAATTGAAACAATCTGACTATTACTTGCCATAGCTGCTAACAATAAATGGGAAGTACATCACCTTGACGTAAAATCTGCTTTTCTACATGGAGATTTAAAGGAGGAAGTATATGTCACACAACCCGAAGGATTTATAAAGAAACAAGACCAAGGAAAAGTCCATAGGCTTATAAAGGCTCTATATGGACTAAGACAAGCACCACGTGCATGGAACATAAAGTTAGACAACACCTTGAAGTCATTAGATTTCAAAAAATGCGCACTAGAACAAGCCATCTACACCAAGACATTGAAGGACTCAACATTGTTAATAGGATCTAGTGTAGAATTTAATCATCAATGGAACACCAAAAGAAAGAGATAGATAAGTTGAAAGCTCGAAATGGGAAAAAAAATCGAGATGAGCGTTCTAGATTAATGGCTTACTATCTTGGAATTGAAGTCACACAAACTAAGGGTGACATATCAATAAAGCAATCTGCCTACGCAAACAAGATCTTAAAGGAAGTTGGAATGCTAGAAAGCAACGAGACAGTTATACCAATAGACCCAGGAACAAGACTGACAAAGAATACTGAAGGAACATTGGTCAACTCAACTGAATATCGGAGCTTAATTGGATGCTTAAGATATTTGCTTCACACAAGACCCGACTTAAGTTATTCTGTAGGATTACTTAGTCGTTTTATGAAAGAACCAAGAGAGCAACATATGAAAGCTATAAAACAAGTACTACGCTATGTTAAAGGAACAAAGGATTATGGAATCACCTACATGCATAACGAAGGAAACAAGATACATGTATATAGCAACAGTAGCTACGGAGTCAACACTCAAGAAGGAAAAAGGAACTACCGGCAAATAGTTTTTACTATGGTGATCACTGGAGAACACAAAAACAAGCCCATGTAGTCACTAACATCATGTGAATCAGAATTCATTACGCAGCACTGCAGCAGCAACACAAGCATTACGGTTTAGAAAGACTACTAACAAGCTTACACATCCCAGAAGAGAAAGTTTAACAATACAGGTTTACAACAAGTCTGCTATAACACTAATGAAGAATCCCATATTTCATAGAAAAAGGCAAACACAACGACACTAAAATACCACTTTATAAGAGAATGAGTTGAAAGAGAAGACATACAAGTCCGAATTCCTAAGCGAATAAATCGAAAGCGACATACTTACAAAGCACGTCCCCCAAGATCAGATTCTTAAACCATGAGGGAACAACTCAATCGGTACTGAAAGACCTATGCACAGAGGTTGTGATTAGGGGGGAGAATATAGGGCCAAAACCCAAGTAACCGGATAATCACAAACCCGCCAACAAAAGGTAGTTACAATGACGGTTACAAAAGCAGTTAAATAACTGTTTTTTCAGTTATTTACCAAGGGTCACAATGGTTCAAATCGAACCGACACAACTTTTAGACGCACCATTTCATTTGTATAAATAAGTAATCGATTGTAAACAGAAATGAGATTAACATCTATTTTATATAAAAAAATCTTTACATTTGGTATTTTTGATTGCGTTTGGAACATTCCTATCCACATCATCATATTCCATCAAGTGGGAGTGATGGGAAACCCCACAAAACAGGCAAAAAGATTCTCCAGGTTTGTGAGAATGCTTGGTGTTTTTCTTCTCATCGACATTAGCCGATATCAGTCGACACTACTTATGGTTTCCAAGACGTTTATACGATAACATCAAACGGATCGCTTGAACTTACTGGATCCGTTACGACACATTGTACCCTGGAAATGGGAAGCCAGTTTTATGGATGAATTCAACATCAATAGATGGTGCAAGTTACACACTTTTATGTAACGCAAGAAAAGCGATTTTCATGCAAGAAAACAAAAAAGATAACGGGCTTGCTACAGACCAAGATATCGATCTTGTGATCCCTCCAGTTTCGACAAGTGCACCAAGATCCTTGATGCAAGTGACCAGATTATGGCAAGGGACTTGTATTGGAATGTGGTGTGTGAAGATGGATGTGATAATGCCAAGAAGGAAAAAGGTGAGGAAATGTTGGTTAAGTGTATTGAGTTGAACCCATATGTGGGTGAGCCACATGTGTTATTGGGTCAGTTTTATTTGAGTAGAGGAAGGTTTGATGAGGGTGAAAGTGAGGTTGAGAAGGGTTTGAGTCTTTTGTTGGAATGGGGAAGTGCATGGGACAAGAGGATATCATGGGAAGGATGGGTGGCTTGGTGTAGGGTTTTGTTGAATAAGGCTAAGGAGAAGGATTGGCCACAAACTGCTTGGGGAGTGATCAATTTAGGACATGTTTGTTGGAAAGGTTTCGGTCTTGGTCTTGGTAATAGAAGAATAAAGTGTCTCCATGAGTTTTATTCATGTGAGGTCTATATAATAAAGTGTTTCTCTTTCGTGTTTTCTTATTGGATGTATCATCAATATTTAATAAAAATATGTTTAAACATGTGTTAATGCAAGGTTTTTATTTTAGCTTCTCCATTAAATGGTTAGATTTATACTCTAAAACTTTTCTGAAGGGAACAGGTCGAATGTGTTAAACGTGTCAAATTTATTACAGAAATTGTTCCGAAGCATTTATAACTTTTTACTACTCAAAAAAATCATAGGAAAAGTTTTCCCCATTAGACAAATACTAGTAACACCGTCATATCAACGTCACTCCAGCTTTAACATTTTAACAACAACACACACAAAAATCCCGCAATCATAACACCTATGACACCACTCTTTTAGGACCCACTTTTTTTTCCAATTATTTAAACAAAATATATTTTCATTTATTAAATAAATATAAATTATATAAAACTAAAAATATAAATAAGAAAAAAAACACACTACATATTTTCAACTCATACAAAAATACTTTTAAAACTTAAAGGGTATAAAGTTAAAACTTTTAAAACTCAAAGGGTATAAAGTTAAAATATATAAAAAATACTACATATCATAACCTCCTTTCTTCTTCTTCTTCCTTAGAACCTGTAAACACACACACACGCACACATATTACACACACTGAAAAACAAACACACTCAAGCACACACAAACAACACATACACACCAAAAACACATTTAAAAAGCAAAAAAGAAAAGGAAAAAAATCACGTTAAGCTCTACGTTGGTAGAGCAACTCACGGCTC
The DNA here is from genome assembly GCA_026074375.1 of Tanacetum coccineum. Classification (NCBI taxonomy): domain Eukaryota; kingdom Viridiplantae; phylum Streptophyta; class Magnoliopsida; order Asterales; family Asteraceae; genus Tanacetum; species Tanacetum coccineum. The sequence continues at coordinate 8,290 of BQNB010072934.1, forward strand.
AACGATGTTGCCAATTCGATGTGGACGGTATGGTAACGCCCCATAACGCAGATCCAACTCAGCATAACGCCGGGGGTTGCGCTATGGTACCGTAGCCTCTAATTTTTAGCTAGTGACTTGAGGATCCTCAAACTTTTGTTGGCCAACTTTTTTGAAGTTTTTGTTAGTTGATGGTTTTTAGTTAACCATAACCTTATTACCTTTTTATACAATAGCGAAGCAAACGATTGCGTTTTGTACGTGTCATAACGAAGACGTTTGGTTCTTGGGTTGGACCGTTTAAGACTAAATTTGTGTAAAACGACATCGTCTAAGGTTCAAACGCGGTCGTCTAGGGATCGGTTGTGTTGTTTAATATTGCTATTAACCTAAATGAATTCGTTTTGATGCCTAGAAAATGAAGATATATATACCCATAAAAAAACCACGCACGCACACTGTAAAGCAACACATGCACACAAACTGAAACGAAGATATACACACAAACTACTAAATTTGAACATTAAAACGGAAAACCATTTGCTACATGTGAGTGAATGCTTTTCTTTATTTACTTCCCACTTCTCTGTTCTATTGAAAATTGGGGTTTTTTAAGTTGTTCGTTTGAAGTTCGAATTGTTTTAGGCGTTTTGGTCAGGATTATGAGTAGAGCGTCTGATTATGCCTAACGATTCATAGTAGTTAGCAAAAAGGGTTGTTAGAGGTGTTGGGGTTTGTGTTGTTGTTGATTCTTAAGCTAAAGTAGTTGCATGTGGTAGTTTTGCTGCGAAAAAATAAAAGGACCATTGTGTGTGCGTTTGAGTCATCTCAGTGAACTCTATGATCGCGGGTGGAATGTGCATTAGTCTGAGTCTGATGGTGTTGTTTTGGACAAACGGCAGTCTTTCGGATAATTACATGCTTAGTACTTGGTGTTTATTGTTGGTACAGTTAAGGAGAGTCTCATGTATTTTTAAAAGCAGGTAAGGTGAATCACGTGTTAACGTTGTGAAAATGAAATCAAGATATGTCAAGTGGACATATAAATATTAGGGTAAGCAGCGAGTGAGAAATCGATATAATGTTTTCTATTTTCTAGCAGGCATCATAGAAGAGCTGTATATCGTTTTCTAGCTTCATCCTCATCCCGATATTAGTATGTCCACTTGACATCTTAATTCCACTTTTAAAAACGCTAACGTACAGGAGTTCATCATGCCTGCCATCTTTTGCGTTAAAGGTAAAGGTTTTTAATTTGATTGTAATGATATTTCAAGTACATTGTTTTGCTGCGCAAAAGGAAAGGATGGTTGAGCGCGAAATTTATTCGGCTCAACAGCCTTTATGATTGCGCCCGAGACGTGGATTTATCTGACTGCATTTATCAATGTGTCTTTTAAAGTATGAGAATAAGAATAAAATTTTTAGATCTAATTTGTATAGAACTTTGTTAATTATGATGATTCGTTTGTTGTAATTTTAGCAAATGCATAAGTGTTTTGTAGCCGATACAATTTTCTAGCTAACACAATGTATGCAAAATGTGATTTGGGTAAAAGGTCTTTCTTTGATGTGCTACAGGGTGATAGTTCCTTATTTTCTATGTTGTTATAGGATGTGTCTAAACTTTGTATAATTTATTGTTATAGATAAGGTGTACTCAGACATGACACGGGTTGCGATCATAGCTGTTGTCTTTATAAGGTCTTATATTGTGAGACCCCCAAAATGCGGAATATATTCGGGTCATGGGTCATGGGGGTACCACGTCATCATACAAGGCTAACATCTGAATTACCCTTTGGGGCACACCATAGCAATTATCAGATAATTCTGGAGAGCGCATGGTACATTTCTGCAATTTAAGACAAATTGAAGGAACCAATACTATATTGACTACAAGTGTTGTAGATGCTGCTTCACCACTTTCAAAAATAGCCTTTATGACTACCTTATTTAGGATAGCGTTTGACATATAATCAAAAAGTGATATCCACACACGCAGAACTTGCTTGCATCTCAAGTCTAAGGACGACTTTTAAACCATTTTCGACATTTACTCATGACAAGGATCCAAAAGTAAATATTCGAATGTTGGGGTATCCAATATGCATCCCTTGTGAATACACATGAGTTTGGCGAGAACAATCCATATATTCAAGAAATATAACCAACACGCACATTTGCCTTACATAACAATATTCTCATATTGTTAACCGACAATGGACTTATTTAGAATGAAAAAAAAACATTCAAGGATTAAACATGCAAAAATAGATAAACATAATTAATGTATGAATGACAAATACCACATATCTTCATTCATCAGAAAGTAAAAAATTATCTTACAATTCTAATTATCCAAATACTAAAACAGATATGCATGAAACTAATTAGCAAGTTAAAGTCTAATGTTTTCAACATTCTCAACTATTTCTTTACAAGACAGCTAAATAGTTATCTGAGTAAACTTTTTGAATACTTGTTTCAAATTTACATAATTATGAATAATAAGATGAGTGTCTTACTGTTCATGTGCATGCTATTGCAAGAGTCATAGTATGGACAAGGTAATAGTACCTTTTATAGGGTATTTGAAGTCAACAACATACCTTTCTCAGAGAGTCATCTTTACAGTTTTTAAAATGTAAAGTATTTTCATTCTTTAATGTGTAATGCAACAATGCTCTTAGCTGAGCATATCTAGTTAGTAGATTTATCATAAAAGATGAAATCCTACTTTAACTAGAATTGATTATTCTCTAGCATCGTTTTCACACAAACAACATTATGCCTTATATAATTCGTAAACATTTGTATTTAACAGTCATCTAAATGTTCTCAATTAGATACTGTTGTTGTTAGCTCATCTTGCTACCTAGCAAAAGTAACAACCAGTCACATACACAATATAATATATATACATAATGAATCCTTAGTTATAAACACAAGGTATTCATCCATGTAACAAATTAAATCAAGTGAAATATACCATTTAAGACTTGCTTCAATGATATATTGCATTGTGTTGGACTTTATTTTCGCATACGTTTATCTTAATAAGCATTTATTCCAATGCCATTTGTTTTATCCTAAAATCCCAAGTGAAGTTTCATTCCAATCTCAAGGATTAACATCTAGCTTTGATGGAATGACGCTTTCAATATGTTACTCGACATATGAATATTAAGGAAAAACATAGTGCTCCCACTTGATGTCAGGTGTACTCAGAAGTTATCTTAATTTAATCAGAAATCATATTGTGATTAAACATAAGATCTCAGCTCCTAGATGCATGATTCAATCCACACTTGGATTCTATTTTCTTGTATACATTATAAAGATTATTTTAAACTCATAACCTTTTGATTACACACCGTCCTCGCAAAAGGTAATCATAAAGGGAAAAGTTATAAAACTTAATTGTCATATTACAAATATCGGCTCATAACCCTTTTGATTACACATCGTCCTCGCAAGGTAATCATTAAGGAAAGAGTTATGATCCTTAATTTGCCATATTTCAGATTCAAGAAAACATGTATGACAATTAGTTATCTTTATATAATTAATGCGTGTAGAAAAGAAAGATTTAATCATAGTCAATTGCTTGAGTAAGATTAAAAACTCTTGTCACCAGTCAGGCATTAACCCGTATACAATTTTGTCCTTATGAGCCTTTCTTCAAAAGAAACTCATTCTAACCTCACAGGTTTACTATTTGGTCAAAGATCAATCAAGCTGAAAACATTGATTGCCTTTTGAGGAAAGACCAATCAAGCTTAAAACTTTGATTGCCTTTTAAGGACTGCATCTTGTCATTCATAATTCTAAGATATTTATCAGATTCAAGATGTGATAATTCATCTTATTAGTTAGCAGGTTTATTATGACCCTCTAACTTATATTCCTCAGCATTGATATTAAAACATCATTCCATTGATGAGGTATCCTCGCGGATTTACGAATGAGAGTTACATTATACTTTGGTTCAACATTTTCATGTTTAACCTTAGTATGACATTAGCAAGTGAATTCAGAAGGTTATGTATTTTGTTCTTGAATATCTTCAAGATCTATAGATGCTCCCACTTACTTTTGTAAGAAGAGATACTTCTCTAAATACTAAGTATTTAAGCAACAATAAATTGTTCTTAATTGGGACAACAAAATACATTTTACAGTTCTCATCTCTAGTTTGTTAATAATATGCTTCATAAGATATTAACAAATTTCAGAACTTTAATCAAGACATAATGGGATTCATCCCAATCTATAAACAGATGATGTCTTGAATACCTTCTAGGTTGAAACTTTATTGAGTGTATCCATGACACACGCAAAATTCTAACCTTGATCGATTTGGAGGTAGAGCCATTTAAGTTATCAGAAATCAAACAATATGAATATAGTTTGTTTCATCATATTAGACATACCATAATAATGTGGTATTCTATGAGTATTTGGAATTGTGAGACTCCATCATCAAAATTCCTTAGACAACTTAATTCTCTTTGGATCAAATACTTGTCAATTGAGTCAAGCCAAATTGATTACAAAGTATTTTAAAACCAAGTGCATGCTATAACGTATATTTCTTTGAATAGTTCAAAACTTCTATGTTCATGTGTTTACAAGAAAACAAAACATGTCAAGTATACGTTATAAGTCTTTGATTAATTCAAGGACTTTATTGTTCATGTGTTAATCAAGAAGACATAACAATTTTACTACTTACTTTATGTTATGAGTCATTGATGAATTCAAGGACTTATTCTAACTAAAGTAATTATGAACGCAAACTCTTGAGTTCAATAGTAATTTCAAGTTAATTACATACTTCATAATTATGATCATATAATTTAACCATAATTATATTGACTAAAGCATGTAGTCAAGATGTTGAAGTAACTTTACATTATATCTTGACACTTAAATGTAATAGGGCAACAAACAACGCGTGTATTTAAGTCCTAGTAGATTTATTAGCTTCCTTACCTTGCGGTCAAGAGAAACCAATAATCATATTGTTATATGTTGTTTCTTGCACACACTTAAGATTTCTCCCACTTGTGTACGGGACAACATTATTTAATACAATACGACACGCGCTTAAAAGTATAAACAATATGATAGTGTCATAGATATTACAAGTAGATTTCGAACCATAACGTGTAATAAGGAATTGTGGATTATTATTTTATAGATAACGCTTTGGAAAGCAACATCGGAAAGGCAACGGGTTATCTATAAAATAAAATGCAATTTTCCATAAACAATGGTCATTCATATTCGGAAAGTAATAAATTATTTCAAAGCGAGCTAGAAATAATATGGGCAACTAACAAGGAAATAAATCTTATAGCTCCTACTGAATTTTACAACATTACATGAATGTCTTTTCAGTAGTAAATTGCAAAGCTCCTACTGAATTTGTCAACATTGTAAGTGTTACATTACCAGTAGAAAGCAAATAGCGATTTATTTACTTTCTTATTCACTCATAATGCCTACACGTAGCAATGTACTTAGGTATTGAACTGAGTATATGAATTTCTACTTATATAGATGAGGGACTAGTCATTCACGTTTTTATTAACTTGAACTTTTTTAGCATGCAATTCCTCCTTAACCGGTCTGCCTAGCCACAAGGGTGTTTAGCACTATAAGGAATGAAATGAGTCCAAGAAAATATGCCTAGAAGACGTGCTAGCAATTTTCTTTACTCGTTGCGGTTTAAACTCATACATCGTGACAAGTGCAAGATGTCATTTATTTTGGTAGCTATAGACAAAATGTACTCTAGTTACACAAAATATATTATCTTTCAAAGATTTCAGAACCAGAAGAGGGTAATGAAAGATTAAAAGTGAGTTTAAATATAATTTATAATAATTCAATTATAACCCTATCTTATTCTTGTCAACCAATGAGAAGAGATAGGAGTAAGTCTCACTCTTCTTAACAGGAAAAGAGACTATGTTTGTCTTTCAAAGAAAACAAACTTTCGTTTACGAATTATGTTGCAATAACACAATTAATTAGAATATAGAAAGTTCAATTTTAGTATTTTTGATAATTAATTTCTTAATTGAATTAACTACCCAATTAATTCACTAATTAAGACTAAGATCTATCTTGACCTCCTACTTGGTAACCAGAGGTCTGACCAGTAAGAAAACAAGTAGGGCAAGAGGTAAGCGATGAGCGTTAATTGCATTTTAATGCAACTCTTAGGTTTATGATACTTGTCAAAACATTAGTCAACATGTAATAAGGTTAAGAGCATGTTTAGTATCATATTATGCCTCGGGTCCAGGATCTGACAAAGAGACTTGAATTAAGTCAACCAAAAGAGAACGTGTAAAAATCATCAAAGGTCTGACCAGTAGACGAAATTCACCATGGGTTGGTAAGGGTTCAGGGTCTGATAAAGATACTCAAACCAAGTGCACGTGTTCTACGGTTGGATGGCATAGACTTAAAATTTTCCTAGGGGTATGCACATAAATGTGTCAAATGCGTGTACAAAGAGGCATGCAAAACAACTTTGTATCACTGATTTAAAAAAACATTTAGTAATGACACTGTAGTGACATGCCATGGTTCACAGTAACTCCAATCGAACGCACAAAGAAGCGGAGAATTAGGTCAGCGCGAAGCGTATTAAAAACCTGTGTTTAGGAAAAATCCTCCTTAAACTTCTCTTATAGTTTGTTCTAGTGGATGAGCCGTACTTCCCATGAGTCCATAGCGTCTAGTTTTTAATCTTGAAATCAAGTTTTATATTTTATAGTCTTATTAATTTTCTCAAAAAACAAATTTTACACGAAACACATAATAGGTCACAATGAACATGTATTTAAACGTGTAATTAATAGACTTATTTTAACATCATCTTTCTTTAGGTTTTAGTCCGTTTTGCATACATATTAGGCGCGTATACTAGTAATCAAGTAAAAATATGCACATAAAGACTAAAGCTAATGATGATATTAAATTAACAAGTAAACATGTAAAATCTGAGTTCTCAAGCGAGTCTTCCCCAATTGGAGAACCATAAGACCCTCACAAGGTTTTCATCAATGTGCCTAGATCGCCCCAATCATCACAAAAGTGATTGAGTAGGTCTTATGGCCGGATTAAGAAGCAAAATCAGACTAAATATGTAAAAGATCTAGTTTCTAAAAATATCAGATTTTAGTTACCATAAATAAAATCAAGATCTTTCAAATATATAGTGTGATCTATTATAAAAAGAAACATATCAACTAAATTAATAGTTTAATTTTATTCCTTTTTACAATATTAGCAATCAATTGTATTCAAGATCTAGATCTACAAATTTTATTTAATTATGGCAAGGATTTGCATAACCTCTTTGCCATATTTGCAAGAAAACATTAAATAAAATATTAATCGCAGCAGATCAATATATGTATATGAATTAAATCTAGGCGTGAACATGCAAGACATGATATAATTCAAAAGTGTAACCCTAATGCCAAAACGAGTTGACTCATGATGCCACTGTTGGGATTTAACATTCTAGGTAACCAGTTTAGCTACGAGTGCGCAGTGGATTGGATCTAGTTAAGGCACAAAGAATTAACACTTAATAAATTAAATAAGTAATTTACTAACCTTTTGTTTAATGATAAAAATCAATAAACTTACGCCGAATCTTGATCTTGAAACGACTGATTAAATTACCACCTCTACGGTTACTCACACAACACGTCGAACAAGTACGCTACCATGCTAGTGGTTACTTCGTGATTATCAACAAACAACACGTGCTCTAATTTAAACTTTAAAACCGATTCAAAACCCTAGTGGGTTACGTCCAAATCTGCTTTAAGAAGAAAAGAATAAAGAAGGGTGAATGCAATTAGATATCGCATGCATGTTGAACACAACATGCATACATAATTAAATCCATATATACATGCAACATGAATTGTATTCTGTTTGTCTAATCACATGGAAGAAACAAAACAAAATAGTATATAGGGTGATGTTGTAATTTCGTAGGTTATTATTGTATTGTCGTATATCTTGTATAGGACGAGTGAATTTTTTAATGAGGAAGAGATGGGGTATTTATATAGCCCTCTAACCCTAATTGTAGATAAACTAGGATACCCTCATAATCCTTATCACAATACAATACTTATCCTTTGTATCTAAAATTTATCTCAAAACCCCCTTCTAGAAGCTATATGGGTCGGCCAACAAGTGACACCCACAAGGTTCAGGTTTTGTCAATTTTAGTCCCTTCGATTCATATTTAAATAGTTGTTGAGTTAGTTATAAAATCATAACGGTAACTAACGGTTATTTAAAATATTTCGTGAAGCATATTAAATCCTTAATAATAAATAAATATATATTAAGTATTTAATAAACGTACTCTTCGTGTCTTAACATGTGTGCCCCCAATAGGCTCACATATTCGTAACATATACGTGCTAGCCAACTACCATAACCCAACATAAACCTCGGCAAATTTCAATATTGCATTGTTCTACAATGATAGATTCCCCAACATGCCTAAAAAACCAATCTTAAGAAGAGGCGGCTTAACTTTGTGCAGCAATTAAGCAAAAGTAGAAACATATTTGATAACATATTTTCCAAGAGTTATTAATGTTAATTGTCCACTAAAAAGCTTATTCTTTAAATGCAAATTCAGCAAGTTAATTCATTCCCCACATTCAGAAAAAGAAGTATAAGTGTTACATACTTCTCCGTTAGCATAGTAGACTATTACAGTAGATTCTTAGTTACCTAAAATGCCACGTCAATGCATTCTCCTTGATCAATTAAAGCTGGACACCGCTATTACCTATAAACTGGCTGGTAGAGTGGCTAAGGCACGAAGAAACACAAACCATCAAAACTTTAATATATCGAAAGAAACATATAAACTTAGAATATAGAATGATAATCTAACTTTTGAAATACAACAATTTAAGAGGTTTTATTCAGTATAAGCACACTTATGTGATTTCTGACGCGTTTCAGTTGTTCAACCGGTTTTCATGTTGGCCTTTTTTACAGATTCTACCCAGTTTACCCGTTAGAGGAAAAGCATAAACTAAATTGACACGGCTATCCATATATGGGTTGAGAATGCCACCTCATTTGCAGTTTTTCAGTAGAAGAATCTAGAGAAGTCATGTGGATTCAGCAGAACAACGTATAATGGTGAAACTTACTTGCTCAGAGGGAGGGTCCTTGTGTGCAGGACTTAGCCGAGACACAAAATACCTTGCCTGAGAGATGCCCTCCTGTTATAATCCGAACGCAAATCACATAAAGTGTCAATCTCTTATATTTAATACTTTTTATACATTCATTAATTGAAAAATAATTAAAATATAACTATGAAAGCGAGATTTCTAGGAGCTGGGAACCTCATCTCTGTCAGTTCTTCCGTTAGTGTTTTGCAGGCTGCTAATGTTGTTGCACTTCTTTCTTCTTGAGCTGCAAGTTCAGCACTCTGAATCCAACTCAACAACAGTATGTATTAGAGGATTTATAGGAGTGTTTGGATGTTCGTACTGGAAGTGCTTCGTTAATATTATTTATATAATGATAAAATCGGCAGATATTAACCTAACCTAAGCTAATTTTAGTAGTCATGTTTTACAAAGATTTACCCTTTTGACCCGTTATACATAGCACATATTTGCATTTTCCTAAAGCTTAACCTTATAACTTAACTGATATTGAATAATTATCCAGAATACAATACTTTAGGACATCCTATTAAAAATAGTACAGTGAATTGGTCCTCACCTAGGTTTGTCCAGTTGACTTCCTAAGTAAGCAAGGAGTTATTCTAGGACAAAATGAACCTACAGAATGTTACCTATGCAAGTTGTGCAGCTCAGAGTCAACACAATAGCATTCTACTTAAATGATGATATGTACAAAATTACTTGCTACATCAACAAAAATTTCAAATGGTCTTCTGAAATAATTCAGTGAGCTCTTAATAAGACGTGGTTAACCTTGTTCAGGAGCTATCAAAGTAGTTGGTAACCATTTGCTTGTGAAACAATTTTCCTCACATTTTGTCGAGAAAGATGACCGTAAAATAGAAGTTTCCATAAAGCTGTACGAAGCTGGACGTCATAGAAATTGTAGATTTTGTCACCTCCTAGCTGCCTGGAATAATACGCACAAAATAAAAGTTCAAATAATGCAAAAATCATATTTGTTATCCTGAATAACATTCCATTTAACAAACCAAAAAAGGTAACTTTTTGCACCATCAAATACAAATATATCATCTTCATGTATGCCAAGGCTTAAATAAAACGATTCAACATATAAGGCATGTAAAATAAAAAAACTAAACTTGAATCCATATAGCCAATGCTTGTACATTGATGATGTATAATATGTATACTAGGCCCAAAAGCCTGGACTACATAAAGTCATACATGGGCCCAAGCCCAGTAAAACAATCGAAAGACACAATGGACCAAAACTAAGCCCAGGCCAAACTGGCTACGGTCCAGAAGCAGCAAGACGGACGAAAGGCTTTCAGAGGACACTTCCGTAACACAGCGGAAGTCCGCTAGGCAAGCCCAAGTCCGCAAGTCACGATTATAAGCGGATCCTTCCCTGACGAGGGTCCTACTTCGGCCCACTAACGAAAATGAGCTAAATATTAGGAAAACCTAATATTGGGCTCACCTATAAAAAGGGGTACTCTGACACCCCACAAGGTATGATTTTCTGATCACACTTTACACACACATACTCTGATATTCTCTGACAAAACATGAATACTTACTTTCACGTCGGAGTCCAATCGTGAGGTCCGTCCCCACGATAAGACTAAAGGTTTTACTTCTTATTGTGCAGGAAATCATCTCATCACTTGGTTTAGTACAAGATCTCATTCATTGGCGCAATCCGATAATCATCCTAGATCCATCTTTCCAACCCGTAACACATTTTGTACTAACAAGTTGGCGCCATCCGTGGGACCAGAATACAACTGCGTTCTATAAAAATACTCACCATGAGCAATCACAAACAACCCGCCCCTAGCCAACCCACGTATGTCGTGTGGAATACGGTAGGGAGAGGAAAATAGCCAACTCCATAAGACCGAGGTGGGCCCGCATCCGACGCAGCCCTCTAGGAGTATTGTGACAAGAATTATAACCAATTACTGCCAATCATAGCTGAAAAGTTTAACAAAGAGAAAGAAAGAAACGAAAAGCTAAAAGAAGTAAAAGCCTGACTTAACTTCGAAGGATGCTCCGGGACATCACGGTATTCCGAATCAAGGACGGTGAGCACCAAGGAACATGAAAATAGGCACAGATCTAGGCACTCCTGTAGCCCAAGACCTAGTGTGTTTTCAAGAATAAGACGTGAGCGGTCAAGATCGCCAAGACAAAAATCAAAAGAGGGAGGCATGTTCAAAATGCTGAGAAGTAGAGGAAAAAGTATGTCGGCACGCTTAGACATCTACAGTCAGCGCTCCCACTCAAGATATACAGAGGTGCTCTTAGAAATTGAGGATAGCGGAGGCAGGCACTGGAAGTCAAGATCAAAGAAGAAGAAATCATGCAGGGAGGAGGACGACTTATCCTAATTATGGGTGTGTGAAGAGGTAGATCCTTTTACACCTAGAATCCGCTACTTCGACTTCCCAAAAACAAGAATGCCCAGCCACATTAAGACATATGACGGAAGTAAAGATCCGGATGATCACTTAAAAATCTTTCAGGTGGCGGAAAAAATAGAACAGTGGGCTATGCCAACCCGGTGTCACATGTTTAACTCTATGCTAATGGGAAATGCGAGAGTATGATTTGACGACCTTCTGACTGAATCAATAGATAGTTATGATGATCTGAAGAAAGCATTGCTGGAAAATTATCTCTAGCAGAAGAAGTGCATCAAAGATCCCATAGAGATCCATAACATCAAACAGCGGGAGGGAGAGTCTATGGAAGACTTTGTGAAAAGATATAAGCTAGAAAGCAGGGATGTTAAAGGAGCAACAGAATACATGAGAATCTTCGGATTCGTGCATGGAATCACGAATCCTAAACTCATCAAACGTCTTCATGACAAAATCTCGAAAACAATTGACGAAATGATGAGAGTGGCCACATCTTTCCTCAGGGGGGAAGTGGCAGACTGGAAGGTGGAATCCTTATGTGGATTCCCTTTCAAGTGTTTCCTAGACGCATACAAAGGCTATCACCAAATATAAATGGCAAAAAAAGATGAAGAAAAAACAGCGTTCATTACGAGTTAAGGAATATTCTGCTATACAAAGATGCCTTTCGGTTTGGGAAATGCTGGGGCAACATACCAGCGCCTGGTTGATAAAGCGTTCCACAAAAAGATTGGAAGAAATCTTGAAGTATACGTGGACGACCTTGTCATTAAAAGTCACACGCAAGATGAGATAGTCAGAGACATAGAAGAGACGTTTTAAACGTTAAGGGAAATCAACATGAAATTGAATCCTAAAAAGTGTACCTTTGGGGTAGAAGAAGGGATGTTCTTAGGATACAAAGTCAACACTAAAGGACTGAAAGTATGCCCAGATAAGGTGAACGTTGTTTTAAGTCTCCCGCCCCCAAAATGCTTAAAAGACGTGCAAAAGTTAAATGGAAAACTTGCAAGCCTGAACAGGTTCTTGGCCAAATTAGCAGAGACATCATTACCGTTCTTTAAAACTTTGAAAAAATGCACGAAGAAAAGTGATTTTCATTGGACTGCGGAAGCTGAAGAGGCATTTAAGCAAATGAAGCAGCTAATAGCTGAGCTTCCCATGTTAACCGTGCTAATGGAAAAAGAGGAACTTATTATCTATTTGGCAGCAACAAAAGAGACGGTAAGTGCGGTCTTGATAACGGAAAGGGAAGCTAAACAGATGCCCATCTACTTTGTCAGCAAGGCATTGAGAGGTCTGGAAATAAACTATACATCAATGGAAAAGTTAGTGCTGGCCTTAGTACATGCTTGTAAGCGCCTAAAGAGATACTTTCAAGCACATCCAATTATAGTAATCACGGATCAACCGATACAGCAGGTGTTATCAAGACCGAAAGTAGCAGGGAGGCTACAAAAATGAAGTATCGAATTGGGAGAATACGCAATACATTACAGACCTAAAGTATCAGTTAAAGGGCATATATTAGCAGACTTCATAGTCGAACGACCAGAAGAGGACTTTCCAGATACTCTGATGGAAGTGGAAAAAGAACTCCCCGAACCATGGATTTTGTTTACGGACGGATCCTCCTTGCACAGATGGTTCCGGAGCAGGACTGATACTCACAAACCCAGAAGGGATGGAATTCACTTATGCCCTAAGATTCAGGTTTGACGCAACAAACAACGAAGCAGAGTATGAAGCTTTGATCGCCGGACTGAGGATAGCGGAACAAATGGGTATTAAAAATCTTCAGGCAAATGTTGATTCACGATTGGTGGCTAACCAAGTGAACGGAACATACGTCGCAAAAGAGGCTGACATGATCCGGTACCTGGAAAAGGTAAAAACCCTTACCAGCAGCTTCAAAGCGTTCTCAATCAGACAAGTCCCTATAAGCGAAAATAAAAAAGCAGACCCATTAAGCAAAATAGCATCCACAAGCTTCACACACTTGAGTAAGCAAGTGTTGGTTGAATAACTAAAAGAAAAATCAATAAGTGAAGCGGAAATATTGGCAGTGGTAGAAGAAAAAGGAGATACATGGATGACCCCTATTTTCAAATACCTCACGGAGGAAACCCTGCCAGCGGATGTGAAACAAGCAAGAGCAGTAAGACGAAAGTCATAACGATTTTTCATAATTAATGGGACTCTCTACAAGAAATGTTTCCTCTGACCATGGCTATAGTGTGTGGGGCCACTTCAAGCAAACTACGTTCTGAGAGAGATACATGAAGGATCTTGTAGCATGCATGCAGGCACACGATCCGTCGTTGCAAAAGCCTTAAGGATTGGTTATTACTTGCCTACCATGCATAAGGACGCAAGGACACTAATAAGAGCATGCCAAGACTTTCAAGTTCATAAACCCGTTCCAAGGAATCCGCAATAATAGCTAACTCCAATCACGTCCCCATGGCCATTTTGTTGGAATATGAATAAATATAAATTATATATGTCCGAAATTTATTCGAGTCTAAGGGGACGCACACGTTAATATGTAGAATAACGTTTTAATATATTAATTAGTGTTTAACAAACGATCGTTAAAAGTTTAACAAGAATAAATATTAGTTGTTAATAGTTAAAGGACTAATATGCAAAACCAGGAAAAAGGAAAGTTTGGTTTTTCCTACTCTTTCCTTATAGTCGGTCAAACCACCTCCTCATGAGGTGGGGGACTTTGCTTGCAAACCAAGTTAAGAGGAGTATATAAGGAGGTCTTAGGGACCTTGAGAGCTCATAACTTCAATCCCTAAAATTTATAATCTCTCTTGCTTTTTCTCCTAGTCGACCGAACCAAAACCTTTTAAGGTTTTCGTTTTTTCTTTTCCCCTCATGTTTGATCGGCAGCAAACCCACAAAGGGTTTTCGTTTGGTTATGGTTCGACCCTCAAGAACACGAAGAGTTACTTGGTTTAGTTGATAGTCAATTTACGGTGATCGTTTGGTTAAACACTACTAGTACTAGCATACACGTTGTTTGCTAAGAACGTATTGTGTGTGTAAAATTAGAGGGATTATTCTTTTGATCCTTGGTGGTTTTGCGTGTTGTTATACACACGCGTATATTGAAGATGGTGTAACCTTTATTGCTAAAAGCATTGTAACGTTTCTTGCTAAAAGGTACACATCTTTAATCCCTTGTTAATTATAAGTTCTATACGTGTTTGATTTTTCCGCTGCGTACTCGTGAGATGTTTAATTGGTTAAATATATGTAAAATCCCAACAGTGGTATCAGAGCCAGGTTTATATGAATTTGTAATTACAAGAATAAAATTGGACAAAATTAGGGTTCTTGATTGATTTTTTAAGCCCTTTGGGCGTTTTATGCATCAAGATTTGATCTTTGTGCATCAAGATTCAATTTTTATTGGTTATAAAATTAATTAGACGAATTCTAGGTTGTATGCAATTTTATAAATAAAACTTGATGTGTTTAATTGTAAATTGATCGGTTTTATGTTTAAATTAATTGTTAATTCGGCATCCATGATAAATACATGCAATTTATCATGGAGTGATATGTGATATTAATCTTGTTAATTGTTAATGAATTTTTATGCAAATATGATGATCAAGAATTAAAACATAGACATTAAATATATGTGGTTTCGATCCACGACTTTAAAAGCTAGGGAAGACCTTGGCAATGTCTTAATGGGGCCTAAAAGTTAATTTATGTGCTATGTGGTATGTATTTGTATAAGGCTTACGCAATCGATTACATCGATGAATGTGGCCGGAGTTTATAGGATGAAGGAGCCTTATATGGATACATACATGTTTTAATTATTAGATAATTAGGATCATTATGAATATTTGCATGACTTAATTGTTAAGTGTTGTTATTTAAATAATTGTTATGTGAGTTAGTTTTATGTTTATATTGTTTTTTATTTTAAGTATTGGACTTGTGAGAAAATAAAAAGGGTTTTTCAAAAATAAATATAAACATGACTAATTATTATGAAATCAGATTTATTATGGACTATTTATAGTTCATAATGTGTTTTCCAAATTAAAGTTTTATTTTGAATGGTTAAAACTGGACGCTATGGACTCATGGGAAGTACGGCTCATCCACTAGAACAAACTATAAGAGAAGTTTAAGGAGGATTTTCCTAAAGATTTTAGGTTTTTAATAGGCTTCGCGCTGACCTGATTCTCCGCTTTTTTGTGCGTTCGATTGAAGTTACCGTGAACCATGGCATGTCACTACAGTGTTATTATTAAAGTTTTTTTAAATAGTGATACAAAGTTGTTTTGCATGTTTCTTTGTACTTGTTTTTCATTATTTTATAATCTTTTCCCTTGATTAAACATAATTCTTTATATTTGGAAACACGTTGAATTGTCGAATTTTAAAAAGGTAACACTGTTTATACATTAGATGTATAGAAAATATGTGATACCGTAATAAATAACTTAATTGAGTAAAGTTTTTATTAAAATCTATGATACGAAGATGTATGCATGCTTCTTCATACATATTTGTCACAACAAATAAAATACCCTTTTTAAATAAGTTATTGCCATCCAATTTGTAAAAACACTTGTAGATGCTTTTTACTATGCGTGAGACGTATGTAGATCATAATCCCAAGGTGATTGTACACTTTTTCGTGAGACGTTAGTGTTAGACAATCACGGTTTTTTATTGGACGCTTAATCGGTTTATAGGTGAGACCTTAAATCGAGACATAGATGGGATAAAACATGCTTACTAGAATATTATTGTAATAAAGTAAGTCTCATATTGTTCTAGGAATTGTACCGGTGGCAATTATTGATCGTCAATTACCTTTTGAGTACACCATCACTAGCAGATCAACTGATGTGGTGGTGGTACGTTAAGTAGGATCTTAGTCTTTAGAAAATTATTTGTTTATTTGATTAAACATGGGTAGTTAATTTTCTTCAAGAAGTTTTATCGAAAATACTAATTCTTGAACTTTAACTATTTTTGTAGATGGCATTACCTGCTCAAAACATAAACCATTCGGCTTTCAGGTCGATGTTTGAAAGAGAAAAAATTTCTAGAAATAATTTCAATGACTGGTTTTGTCAACTTAAGTTAGTCTTGAGAGTTGAAAAGAAAATGTATGTCATTGAACAGCCATTACCCGCGGCTCCTGCTGCAGATTCCCAGGCACAAATGTTGTCATAATGGAATGCAGTTTATGATGCATATAATGAGGTTGCTTGTCTAATACTTTATAGTATGACTCTTGAGCTTCATAGACAGTTTGAAAACTCCTCACCATATGACATGATCAAAGAGCTTAAATCTATGTTTGAAAAACAAGCTGGAGTAGAGAGGTTTGACCTAATCCAAATTTTCCATGCTTGCAAACAAGAAGAGGGTAAACCAGCTGCTGCATACATTCTACAGATGAAAGGATATGTAGACTAACTGGAACGTCTTGGTTATATGCTACCAGAGGATCTTAAAGTAGGTCTTATCTTAAATGGCCTTACTAAAGATTTTGTTGGATTTGTAAGAAATTAGAATATGCATAACATGGGGAAGATGATTGGTGAACTACATGCTATGCTCATTGAGTATGAAAAGGGTTTGCCTAAAAAGGTTGAAACACCACAAGTAATGATGATTAAAGATGGTAAAATCCAGAAGGCCAATAAGAAATCGCTTAAAGCTAAAGGCAAGGGTAAATCTAATGGCAAGGGAAAGGATAAACAAGTTTATATCCCTAAGCCTAAAAAGCCTAAGCCTTCTGCTAAAGAGCACCCAGCTAAGGATGACACCTGCCACCACTTCAAGGAGGTGGGTCATTGGAAGAGGAACTGTCTTGTCTATCTTGCTGAGTTGTTGAAGAAAAAGAAGCAAGTTGGCTCTGTCAGTTCTTCAGGTAACTTCACAATGGAATTATTTGCTTTCCCTAATAAATCCTGGGTGTATGACACTGGTTGTGGTACTCACATTTGTATTACAAAACAGGGATTTAGAGAAGCCATGAAACTGAAACAAGGAGCACTCTATTTGTACGTGGGCAATGGTGTTCGTGCACAAGTCGAAGCTATTGGAAGTTATGACTTAGTTTTGCCTAATGGCCTTGTAATTTGTTTAGACAATTGTCATTATGCACCTTCTATAACTAGAGGTGTTGTTTCTGTTCACCGTTTGGTAGAAAATGGATTTGTCTAGTGTTTTACGGATTTTGGAATTTCAGTTTCTAAGAACAATGTGTTTTCTTTTGATGTTATTCCCAGTAATGGTATTTATGAAATTGATATGCATGATCTTGTACCAAATGTTAATTCTATTTATAATGTTAGCACTAAAAGAGCCAAACATAATTTGGACTCTACTTATCTATGGCACTGCCGTCTTGCTCATATAAGTAAGAAACGTATTGAAAAGCTATAACAAGAAGGGCTTTTAAAATCAACAGATGATGAGTCATTTGATCAATGCATATCTTGTTTATCGGGCAAGATGACAAGGAAATCATTTCCACGTCGCCTCAAAAAGGCGACTGATCTCCTTGGAATAATACATACTGATGTGTGTGGTCTACTTAGACATGTGTCAAGACAAGGTGCTAGCTACTTCATTACATTCACAGATGATTATAGTTGTTATGGTTATGTTTATCTTCTTAAACATAAACATGAGGTCTTTGAAACGTTCAAAGTGTTTAAAAACGAAGTGGAAAATCAACTCGGGAAGACAATCAAGGCTCTTTGATCAGATCGAGGTGACGAATACATAAGCCAGGAGTTTAAAGATTATCTTAAATCATGTGGAATTGTCCAACAGCTTACTCCTCCTTACACACCACAACATATTGGGGTATCTGAAAGGAGAAATTGTACTTTTTTAGACATGGTTTAATCAATGATGAATCTTACAACTCGGCTGTTATCCTTTTAGGATTATGCTCTAGAGTCTGCAACACGCATTCTTAATATGGTTCCAACCAAGAAGGTTGAAAAGACTCCATATGAATTATGGTATGGAAAAGTTCCTAATCTGTCTTACTTAAAGGTCTGAGGATGTGAGGCGCTTGTAAAGCGGGATACACCTAAACAACTCCAACAAAGATCTGTTAAGTGTATCTTTATAGGATACCCAAAGGAAACAATGGGTTGCTATTTTTACTTCCCACCTGAAAACAAAATAGTTGTTGCGAGGTATGTTGAGTTCTTTGAGAAAAATCTCATAACTCAAGAAGTCAGTGGGAGGGCCATGGATCTTGAAGAAATTCAAGATGAAGATACATCACCTTCTGAAATCACTAGCGAAATTCCTATGGGGGTTGAAGGTTTTGAACCACCTCAAGAGGAAGTGATTCTGGTTTGTAGGTCTAAAAGGACGCATCGAGCTCCAGATCGTTTATGTCTAAATGTAGAAGCGGAGGAGCATAGTCTAGGGGATCTTAATGAACCCACTAGCTATAAAGTTACGATGTTAGATTTTGAATCTAATAAGTGGATCGATGCTATGAATGCGAAAATACAATCCATGATGGAAAATATGGTATGGGTCTTGGTCGATCTTCCTCCTGGCTGTAAGACTGTTGAGAGTAAGTGGATTTTTAGAAAAAAAACTGACATGGATGGTATTGTACACACCTATAAAGCTCGTCTTGTAGCAAAGGGTTATACTCAACTCTATGGGGTTGATTATGAAGAAACATTCTCACCCGTCGCTGACATTAGAGCTATTAGGATTCTCATATCTATAGCGGCGTTCTATGATTATGAGATGTGGAAAATGGATGTCAAAACTGCCTTCTTAAATGGTTATCTTGATGAAGAAATTTATATGGTACAACCTGAAGGTTTTGTTGATCCTAACCATCCCAAAAAAGTATGCAAGCTTTAAAGATCTATTTATGGTCTTAAACAAGCATCAAAAAGCTGGAATAAAAGATTTGATGAAGAAATCAAAAGGTTTGGCTTTGATCAAAATCTTGATGAGCCATGTGTATATCAAAAGGCTAGTGGGAGTAATGTTACATTCCTCATGTTGTATGTTGATGACATAATCATCATGGGAAATCACATTCCAAGTTTACAAAGTGTAAATGATTATCTTGGAAAGTGTTTTGCTATGAAAGATTTGGGGGAAGCAACATTTATTCTTGGAATCAAAATCTATAGAGATATGTCAAAGCGACTAATTCGACTTAGTCAAAATGCTTACATGGATAAGATCTTAAAGAGCTATAAAATGGATCATTCCAAACGTGGTCATATCCCTATCCAAGAAAGACTTAACTTGAACAAAACACAAAGTGCTTCAACACCTAAAGAGGTTAAGCGTATGCAAAATGTACCTTATGCTTCGGTTGTGGGTTCCATTATGTATGCAGTAAGATGCACTAGACTTGATGTTGTGTTCGCGCAAAATATAACAAGCCGGTTTCAACAGAATCCTCGTGAACTTCACTGGACTGTTGTGAAAAATATTCTTAAGTATTTAAGAAATACTAAAGATATGTTCTTGGTTTATGGTGGAAATCCGGAAGCTGAACTTCAAGTTGATTGCTATTGCGATGTAGGATTTGAGAATGATAGAGATAATACAAAATCTCAAACAGTATATGTCTTCATTTTGAATGGAGGCGCAGTGGACTGGAAAATCTCCAAGCAAAGTACCACTGCAATGTCTGCTACAGAAGCTGAATACATAGTTGCTTCGGAAGCTGTAATGGAAGCTGTTTAGATTAGGAAGTTTATTTCAGGGCTTGGTATAGTACCAACAATAAACAAACCTATTAGGATGTTTTGTGATAATTCAGCCGCACTTCATTTTACTAACGAACCGGGAGTTCAGAAAGGCGTCAGACACTACCATAGGAGATATCATTATGTTCGCGAGAGTATTGCACTGGGCGAAATAAGATTCCTTAAAGTTTACATAGATGACAATCTGGCTGATCCTTTTACGAAGGCTTTACCTAAAAGAAAGCTTACTCAACATGTTAGGAGCATGGGACTTCGTTTAGCTAGTAGTTTCATGTAGAACTGTGTTTAGTATTTGGATAAGGGATGTTTTAACAATTTATTTTATGATAACGATACTTGGTATTTTGTTATTTTTATCTTAAATTGTGTCCTATATTTACATGTTTAAATCCATGAATAATAATAGTTACTATTCTAAATTAATCTGTTGTCGATTAACAATATGGGAATATTGTTAAATTAAGACAATTCTGAGTGATTGGTGATATTTTAGATATTAAGGATATGTCCACCAAACTCACATGATATTCATAAGATGAATATTGGATTTCTCCAACACAAGAATATTACTTTATGGATCGTCGTCATTAAGTAAATCTTGTAAGTGATTTTATTTACAAAATCCTTAGACTTGAGATGCAAGTAGGTCTTGCATATGTGGATAATCCTTCTTGATCTAGTCTAAGTTATCCTGAAAAATGGATAACTAATAAGGGCTATTTCAGAAGTGATTTTGAAACATGATGACTTGGCACTTGTAGTCAATATAGAATTTGTTCCTTCAATAGTTGAAGAATGATGCCACTGGGCCCCTCGTAGAATTAATCAGATGTGTGTATGGCCGTACCCAAAAACTCATGTAGATATGTCTCATTGATTTTCGGTAATCTTGATTAGTTACATATACGAGAAACAGAATCGTTAAATAATGGAATGACATTAATCCATATCTATTTTTAACACGGTGTCAGAAACAAAGGGATTGTAAATTCATAAATCATTTATCCGTATCTTTATGAAACCACACTCGGATATTTCTGGGAGCATTGGCGTGTTGTTAGACGCTTACCAATGTTATTATATAATTTATACATGTCCAAGTGTGAGCTGTTGGAATATGAACAAATATAAATTATATATGTCCAAAATTTATTCGAGCCTAAGGGGACGTATACGTTAATATGTAGAATAATGTTTTAATATATTAATTAGTGTTTAACAAACGATCGTTAAAAGTTTAACAAGAATAAGTATTAGTTGTTAATAGTTAAAGGACTGATATGCAAAACCAGGAAAAATGAAAGTTTGGTTTTTCCCACTCTTTCCTTATAGTCGGTCAAACCACCTCCTCATAAGGAGGTGGGGGACTTTGCTTGCAAGCCAAGTTGAGAGGAGTATATACGGAGGTCTTAGGGTCCTTGAGAGCTTATAACTTCAATCTCAAAAATCCCTAATCTCTCTTGCTTTTTCTCCTAGTCGACCGAACCAAAACCTTTTAAGGTTTTCGGTTTTTCTTTTCCCCTCCTGTTCGATCAGCAGCAAACCCACAAAGGGTTTTCGTTTGGTTGTGGTTCAACCCTCAAGAACACAAAGGGTTACTTGGTTTAGTTGATAGTCAATCTACGGTGATTGTTTCGTTAAACACTACTTGTACTAGCATACACGTTGTTTGCTAAGAACGTATTGTGTGTGTAAACTTAGAGGGATTATTCTTTTGATCCTTTGTAGTTTTGTGTGGTGTTATACACACGCGTATATTGAAGACGGTGTAACCTTTATTGCTAAAAGCAGTGTAACGTTTCTTGCTAAAAGGTACACATCTTCAATCCCTTGTTAATTATAAGTTCTATACGTGTTTGATTTTTCTGCTGCGTATTCATGATATGTTTAATTGGTTAAATAGATGTAAAATCCTAACACATTCTACAAATGGGGAATTAACATAGCCGGACCTTTCTCGGAAGTACCTGGAAAAGTCAAGTTCTTGATAGTGGCTATTGACTATTTTACAAAGTGGATTGAAGCAAAGCCTGTTGTAACCATCGCTGGCAATCAAATCAAAAAATTTGTGTGGGAAAACATTGTTTGTAGATTCAGACTCCCAGAAGAGATCATCTCGGATAATGGAAAACAGTTCTAGGATAATCCATTCAAAGATTGATGTGAAAAACTATGTATCCGCCAACACTTTGCTTCTGTTAAACATCCATAAATAAATGGCCTTGTAGAAAGAGTAAATCGTAGTCTAGGAGAAGGAATAAAAGCAAGGCTGGAGGCAAGGAGTAAGAATTTAATGGAAGAGCGTTATCATGTTCTATGGGCACATCGCACTATGATAAAAATTAGCAATGAGGACACTCTGTTCTCCTTAACATACGGAATAGAAGCTGTCATCCTAGCGGAAATCGGTATGCCCACGCTAAGAACAACGAAAATGGACATAGCACAAGACAATGAAGCCTTGGAAGTCAATCTGGACCTCTTGGAAGAAAGAAGAGAGCAAGCAACAATACGTGAGGCAAAGAGTAAAGCAAAAATGGAGAAATACTATAATTCTAAAGTTTGAAGTACAAGTTTTAAACCGGGTGATCTTGTATACCTCACAAAACTTTCTTTAAATTCCTTATTCCTTACTTTGCAAAGCTATTTTTTATGTGATTAAGACGCGCACGCAATAGGACATGACCCAGTAAATATTATTTCGTATAACAAAAGGATAAGTAACCTAACAATTCACTCAAATATACATAAGAGGTATTGCAAACCCAGTATCAGGAGAATAACCCACAAATATTCGAGTAAGACTATCACATTAAACATATCATCACGGTATTCAGATGATAGCAAAACTATATTAACCTTCCAACATTCAAAATTGTATAAGTACATTTTACCGCAACAAAAAGGTCAAAAGCGACCACGGTATCTAACGGATAAAGACAGTTAGAAAATTATTCACATACATAGAAGCATAAAGAGGTTACATGCGACCAAGGCTAGATATCTTAACAAATTACTAAGGAATATTCAATACCGCATCATCAACATTAGGAAAGGGCTCTGCATTCCCATCTTCATCCGCCTGGTCATCTGTAACATTCCGTATGTTCAGGTCATTTGCTACGTCATCTATTTTAATAATTATATTTTTTTTCCTTCCTTTTTCGCACGCGTTTACTTTTAATTTCTCATTATATAGTAAAATCGCGTAAGTTAAACATCAACAATTAACGTAAACGGACACCAAACGAATTAAAGTTTATGTCAAGCCATCATTATATTATTATTATGAAAGTAATAATTAACTTGTTCATTTTATTTTTATCGGATACGTAAAGTGTATACGTTTCGCGATAAATTGCGTTTAGGCACTCCCGGAACCACAAAAACTTTCCTACGCTTCAACAAATACCCACATTTATACCCAATACATAAAGGGTGCTCAAATATATCATATATATCTCATGTTTGCCGAAATTATGGCCATGATTCAAAGATATAAGGAAAGACTTCACCATTTGTTCTTATACCATGCCTTCTCATTAATACCTACACCATACTTTGTCTCTTTGACTCAT
>BQNB010072935.1:5571-32270 GCA_026074375.1 Tanacetum coccineum
ATAATGAATATCATCTTTGATTGAATTATTATGGAGTATTGTATCACCGTTCGGGCCATCATAATTCAGAGGTCATTCAGTAAACGTTTGAGGAGCTAGGGCACTTTAAATCGTAAACCCAACAACTCAGTCAGAACATAATACCAAGATGAAACCCCTTAATATGAAGCTCCCTAGTATTGTGATACGATATAGATTCAGGATAGGATTTTTAAAAGCACATCGATGATGAATTTTATAATAATTATAACATAATCAGTTTTAAGCGTTTTGCTCAAAAACTAGAAATGTTAAGCACGTCAAGCTTTAATTAAAGTTATGTCTTATAAGGTTTTGAACACATTTCTACACTTTTTCAAAATGTTACATTTTAGACTCTTAAGAATAAAAAATGGCAAAATATATCCTTGGAGTTTTCACTTTTACAAGTTTGGTCCTTCTAGTTTAAAAGATGTACAAAGTAAACCTTGTACTTTGGAAAGTGACATAATAAACCCCTATAGTTATAACTTTGATAAAATGATATTTTTAGTCCCTTTAGTTATAAGTTTTAGAAAGTTATGATATATACCCCTTGCATGGATAATATTTACAAAACAAGTCTCAATGGACATGCAAGCTTATTTTAACATTCCAAAAGATATTTGCAGGTTATAGCTCACTAATATAAGCTAAAATATGAAGGTTTAACATAACAAAAGTTAAAAATAATGATTCGTTAAGCTAAAAATCAAACGTGTCAAATTAGGGTTTCAAAATGAAAGCACGCGGGTTTTAAGCTTCAAGCTTTTAAGACATAGTAAAATACTTATAATATTGTTAGATAAGCTTATTAAGATAGATTATAACAATAGTTTATAAGTTTAGCTTATAGATTAAGCAAAAACATGAAATTAGGTTTTCATGAGCTTGGTTTGGATCAAAAAGGTAAAACACACATGTTTTTTTAGTTCAAAGCTTTTAACAATAGTTTAAGCATGATTATATGAACATTATAAGAGTATGAAAATAGAATGTGAGCTTATGGAACCTGGTTTTGAACTTATAGCTTGGAAATGGGTCGAAATGGGGACTTTTGCACTCGTACGCCTAGAATAACAACTCTAGTGCTTCTTTTCTTGGTTTCTTTGCTTGAATTCTGTTCTTGGGACTTCTTATAACTTCCTTTATCAGACCTTGGACTCCATTGATGATTAGATAGAAAGATTGAAGGTGTGAGTTGAATGAATGGGGTTTTACCCCTTTATATAGGTGCGAACCACCTTAAGGACCAAGAAAAAGGAGTAAGAACCAGGGTAAGTGACTAAGGTCAGCTATGGGATGACAAGGATGAGCTAGGGTATGAGTATGAGGGGCTAGAGAAGTAGAATTGCAATGTGAAAGGTGTTAGGGGTGTTTGTGTGGCCGCGACTTAAGACAAGGAAGAAGGAGGTGTCAAAGCTCCTTGGTGACCAAGTAATGTGCTTGAGGTGATTGTAAGCATCTTGTAGATGAAGTAGGTGAGTCATGGTGGTGTGTGGTAGCTTGGTTGGTTTTCAAAATAGGCAAAAAGGAAGGAAAATGAGTATAGAGCTCAAACTAGCTCGGGTTAGGGTTTTTGATTCAAATTTCATGTACTATGGAGTAATAAGGATAGATTATGAAATGTAATGTTGTAATTAAGTGTTTATAACTTAATTTGATTAATGGTTTAGGTTAATAATGGGTAAAAACAAAGAAACGAGCCATGGTTTAGAAACTAGCTCGGTTTTAGGGTTTCTTGGTTTGAATTAGGGTTTTGAGTTTAGAAATGTGTCTAAGTGATTGAAATGGAGGGAAATATTGTTTAAAAGTTGAGCATTGCTTGCTTGTACATTATACTTAATAATTTGTACTAGATTCGTTAGGAAAACGGAGGTAAAATGGCTATTTTGGATGTCATACAACTATGTACCGGATGTACACATTTCTCCCTCCAGGATGATGACTAACTGAGGAATCATCCTACACATGTGTACATCTTATGCCAACTGGAACTGCTTACTTAGCTTCATAGCCCGTGATTGCATAAGCATGCTCCTGTGAGAAATGTCCGGTACTCTCTTTACAAATCCCTCTTGATCAACCCAAACTAAATCCCCTTATCTATTCTGTAGGCTATTACTGATGACCACTGATGGAGACAACCCGATGAAACAAACCCAAGAATGAAGCAAAATCTCCGGCTTGTGACTTAATCTTGTACTATCCGCGTGACGAAGAACGGTGCAGAGGCAAATCTCTAAGTACCATATACTCACCCAAAAGTATATAAAAAATACAACACCTCTTGAAAAACTCCTCAACTATGTGAGACACTGAGTACTACAATGTAACTCCTTAAAGTGATAGCTATAACCCGTGAGTACTACAATGTAACTCCTTACATCGAGTATAACTAGATACATCAAGTCTTCATCACCAACCGTATATGCCCGAACAAGTCATCTTCGTTGACGAAAAACAAAGACGAAATAAGTACACTCCTCGTGAAATACTACTTCAATCCCAAATATGCATTATCGTACAAAAACCCCGTGGTCATTAAAAATCAATAAAAGCCATTATGAATGAAGGTGAATTTTGATAAGGATCGTTTTTAGTGTAATGTATTGTGTTTGTTGTGTTGTTGTTCGTGATTTTTTTTTTTGTTGATTTTGATCGTTAACGGATATCGGCTCAAAAATATACCATAAACACGGCCGTCCAAGTAATAAAACCTGGTCTTTTATACTTTTCCTGACATGATAGTGTTTTAAAACTCGGCTCAATCCATTGACAGCCCAATTAATACAACTCAGCCCATCACCAAATAATATAACTGGCCCAATAGTTTGAACCAAGCTCAATATTTAACAAATTTTAGTGCTCGGCCCACTTTATGTACTTTTAACCGGTCCACCATAAAAAATTAATAAGTTGGTGCCCATTTCCAAAACAATGACCCAACACATTCACACAGTACATTAATCCACACTTCTTTTTATTTAGGGGAAAAACACAACCCTAAATCACATTTTCAATCGCCTCCCTTATTCTTTTCTCTCAACCTATACGCAAGCACCATGATCAAACACGAAAGAAAACCAAACCTCTTTCAACAGCTCGTCTTCAAGTATCCTCTATGGGTCTCGGGTAGGTTTAATTTGCATTTCTTGTTTTGTGTATCAATCGAAATAAAGAAATGATTGTAACATAATTTGTTATAAATCATTTCTTTAAATTCGAAAATTGAAAAGGTTGAATAACCTACAAAGATCGATGATGATTATGTGTTTAGTCAAAAAGAGTTGGTGACAAATAAACACAAAATCAGAGATCAAATGTTTCATTGTATGTTTACTGTTTTAGATCTTGATAGAGAAGAGGACCGATGGGTTATATAGGTGATGAGTTGAATTTATATTGATGGATGTTTGTGATGAGGGGATATACTTGATGTTGTTGATATGGTTGAATCGAGTCTGTTTGTTTGTTGTTTTGTACATGACTCAGTGAGTTACACCGGGTCAACTCGGTAATTACCGAGTTGACTAGGTTTGAGTTATGATTCGGGTCACAAATACATCACTCTCGGTTCACCCCATGTTTTTAAAACTCTTTCGGTCCATAAAGGTTGTTATACTCTTTCGCCTTCAAAATGAGTTTCACTCGGTTCGGTTCTCCAGAACACATCGGGTGTAACAAAAAAAACTGGATCGGCTCTTGAGGATACTATACTCGATCGGTTAACCTCAACTAGTTGCTCGTTCGGTCCTTGAGATTTGTTAACTACGTTCGGAATCGCTACTTTAAATGTTCTCGTTCGGTCCTTTGTTGATGTCACACGATCGGTCCCTCTTGATGTTGCCCGTTCGTCCTTGCTGATGTCACTCGATCGGTCCTCTTTGAATATGCTCGTTTCGTCTAGTTGATGTCACTCGATCGTTCCTCTTTGAATGTTTGCCGTTCGTTCATGTGTCATCAACTAGTTCGGTTGTTTGACAACATCACTCGTTCGGTTGATCAGCCTTCAACAAAAAACAACAACAAAAACAGATGACACTCCTTGTTCTTGTACACACTTTGGACCACAAAACAAGCTTAAAAATAAGCTGTTTATAAAGCTTTAAAAAGCTATGAGGACAAAAAAAATGAATAGTGAATAAGATTGGAGAATAAATGGACCCAAAAAAACAAAAACACTGTTAACAGTTTTATGACAATAGAGAAAAAAATAATTTCGAGCACTGTTTGACAACAAAAAAAACGACAACAAAACTAAGCTCAAAATAAGCTTAAAATCACGACACCCAACAAACACAAATACATAACACCCCCGGTTAGCTCTTGATACCAATTGACAAGGATAAAAAACACCTTTTCGGGAGGTCTTGGTTGATCAAAATAAACTAGATGGATCATTGTGTAGTTTTAGTGAGAGAAAAGTAAAAGAAGGGGATGAACACTCAAAGATGGAATATTATATTGAAAGAAAAATAGAAAAATGATCATCCACCCCCATCATGGAGAGCCATGAGGAGGTATTTATACTATAAGAAAAAGCTAACTATTCCCCTAGTAAACAAAAAGACCACTGCTGACACGCAATGTCCAAAACTAGTCCAATTCACGTGTAAGACGCCAACTTCACTAAAAGTGAGGCTAACCCGTAGGTTTTTAATCAAATTCTTCAAGAATCAATAAAGTTGTATATTAACATTATTTAAAGATATATTATAGCCCCCCAACATGTTAACCATTAATAACATGTAAATTGAATAAAAACAAAGAATTAGGTTTATTGAGTTCGGTTTTTGGATCACATGGAAAAACGCCTAGATTTTTAGATAAAAGCTTTAACATGATTCAAGTATGATAATATGAAACATTAAATAACAAGTGTAAGGAGCCAAATGGATCATAAGAAACCTGGGTTATGAGGCTCTTAGAATTGAAATGGAGGAAAACGGGTCGAAATGGGTCTTTCTCTTCGTACAGCCTAGAAATGGTTCTTTAGGGTCTTTCAACGGCGCTTCAATCTTTCTCTTGATTATTGATCTAGGGTTCTTTAAGAACTCATGGAGCAGAGATAAGTTGCTAGAAAGGTTATCAGAAGAAGATGGGGGTATGAGTTTGAATGAAGGGTTTCACCCCTCTATTTATACTCGAAATCAACCTTGGAGGCCAAGGAGACTTAGAGGCCAGTTAGGACAAAATGTACATCAGCTAGAGGATGATGATGGGGGAAAGGCTACATGATGATTTCTCCATACTGCTAGAAACTAGCTGAGGGTGGTGGTTTGTTACTGTGTGGTCCGCGTGGTAGAAAAAGAGACAAAGAGGTGATATGGAGCTTTTGTAACCAAATTGTTGAGCTAGTATATATAAGATAGAGGAGCTTATAAGGCTGCTATAGACAGCATAGTATGGAGGGTCATTAAGGTGCTTGTTTGCAAGGAGTAGCTTCAAAATGGGTCAAAAAGCAAAAATGGGGGTCGCTGGTTTCTTAGGGCTCGAACTAGGGTTTTCTTGGTTATTTTTCAAGTACATTTGATTAGTAATGATATATTAAGATCACAAGATTTATATTAAGTGTTTACAATAAGTTTTGATAGGTGGTTTGGGTTTAAAATGGGCAAAAATGAGTAAACGGGTTAATAGTTTAATTTGTGTTCGAAAAGGTTATTTCTAGTATAATTCTTGTACATTGTTGTTAAAACTGAGAAATGATGATGGAATGTGAGCATTTGTAATGTACAGTAATTCTAATTTATTTACAACTATTGAGTTATTGTTTAGGTTTACAATGGATAAAAACAAAGAAACGGGTCATGGTTTAGAAACTAGCTCGGTTTTAGGTTTTAGGGTTTTGAGTGTAAAAATATGTGTGAGAGCTTATGATTAGAATAATTAGGGTTTATACTTTGTATATTGAGTATAGTGGCTTATACAAAAGTGGTGATGAAGAAACTAGAATGAAAACAGAGGTAAAACGGCTATTTTGGATGTCATGCTTAATGACTTGTATATTGAGCTTTAAAGAACTTGTACATTGACTTGGAGGGAGTTTATATTTCAAATGAAATGTAATATTACTTGTACATATCTTAGTAACTTGTACATTTACTTTAGATAATAATCTTCCATGAAAAAAGGGTTAGGGGTAACGATAACGGTTTAAAGCCTGTCTTGATATAA
Organism: Tanacetum coccineum; assembly: GCA_026074375.1. NCBI lineage: Eukaryota > Viridiplantae > Streptophyta > Magnoliopsida > Asterales > Asteraceae > Tanacetum > Tanacetum coccineum. The sequence continues at coordinate 11,770 of BQNB010072935.1, forward strand.
CGTTGCAAATGGTACATTATATGAGTAATGTACTTTGTAAAAATGATATTAAGATATTGACTTGACATGTTATGATGTTTGCTTGACATGTATGGAAGATAAGGATGACCGATAGGTGAAGCCGATTTGCGTGAGCTCGTTATCTTTAGTTATACAAGTTACATTGCATATTGAGATATTAGTAATGCAAGTAATGTAATAAAGCAAAAAATTTCCCTGAAAAAGGTGGTTCATATATAATAGATAGATAGTACATTGCATCTAACTTAATAGATGAATATTTATATTGATGAAAATTACGGGTTGTTATAGTCCCCCATCCTTACAGAAATCTCGTCCCAAGATTTAATTGGATGTTGAAGTGATGTTTAAAAACAGATGAGGATATTTAGCACGAATTTCATATTCACATTTCCATGTAAATTTTAGTCCTCTTTTAGAGTTCCATCGTACTTTGACTATAGGAATGCAACTTCGTTTTAGTTGCTTGACTTTACGATCCATAATTTCAACTGGTTCTTCTACAAAGTTGAGTTTGTTGTCGAGTTGAAGTTCTATCATTAGAATGATGAGAGACTCATCGGATAAGCATTTCTTGAGATTAGAAACGTGGAAAGTATTGTGGACATTACTAAGCTCTTCAGGAAGCTCTAGTTTGTATGCCACTAGGCCAATCCATTCAAGGATTTTGAATGGTCCAATGTATCGGGGATTAAGCTTTCCTCATTTTCCAAATTGAAAGATACCTTTACGAGGTGATACTTTTAACATAACACAGTCTCCGACTTGAAATTCTAAAGGTTTTCCTCTTACATTGGTGTAACTTCTTTGCCGATCTCTTGCAGCTTGCAAGCGTTGATGAATTTGCACGATCTTTTTAGTGGTTTCATGAATTATTTCTGGTCCCGTGAGTTGAACATCTCCAACTTTGGCCTAGCAAATAGGTGATCTGCACTTTTGACCATAAAGTGCTTCAAATGGTGCTGCCTTGATACTGGCATGATAACTGTTATTGTAGGAAAATTCTACCAACGGTAATTGTTTATCCCATCCTTTCCTGAAATCTATAACACAAGCTCATAGCATCTCTTCGAGTGTTTAGATGGTTCTTTCACTTTGTCCTTCGGTTTTAGGATGATATGTTGTACTCATGTCTAATTGAGTACCCAAAGCATTTTGCAATGACTGCCAGAATCTAGATGTAAAATGACTGTCATGATCCGAGATGATGGATATTGGCACGCCATGTCGAGAGACTATTTCTTTGATGTATAACCTTGTAAGAGTTTCCATACTATCAGTCGCTCAAGTGGGGATGAAATGTGCAGATGTAGTAAGATGATCGACAATGACCCAGATGGTGTCATGTCCGTTTATGATTTTGGGTAGTTTTGTAACAAAATCCATTGTTATTCTTTCCTATTAGCACATAGGAATTTCCAGTTGTACCAACAAACCAAATGTCTTTTAACATTCTGCTTTAACTCTAGAACATGTCAAACATTTGCCAACATATTCTACGATGATTGCCTTCATGTTCAATTCTTTTTGACGAAGAATGTGTTGAAGGCTTTTGTGATCAGTGAAAACTGTACACTTTTTTACCGTATAGACAATGTCTTTAGATTCAAGTCTCTTAAACCGCCAAAAAGTGGTAACCAACTTCGATTTTTGATACAACGAGTTCCGTCAGGACGTATTTCAAATGATTTGTCCATTCCTGTAGGTTTTCGGTTTTGACATTTTTCATCTTCTGAGGGCTTCAATTTGGAGCTTCGAGAATTAGAGAATGGTGATTTTGAGATGAAACGGTTAGATCAATGCTCTAACTCGGAGTGGTTTGATTTGTTTCTTCCGGCTTAAGGCATCTGCCATAAAATTTGCCTTTCCAGGATGATAGCAAATCTCACAATCATAATCTGCGAGTAGTTCTAACCATCGGCGTTGCCTCATATTCAATTCTTTTTGACGAAGAATGTGTTGAAGGCTTTTGTGATCAGTGAAAACTGTACACTTTGTACCGTATAGATAGTGTCTCCAGATTTTAAGAGCAAATACCACTGCTCCTAATTCAAGATCATGAGTGGTATAGTTTTCTTCGTGAGGTTTGAGTTGTCGAGATGCATATGCAATGACTTTTTCTCTTTGCATTAATACAGCTCCTAGACCTTGAAGAGAAGCATCACAGTAAACGACAAAGTCATCGTTTCCTTCTGGTAATGCTAAGATTGGTGCTTCACATAGTTTTTGTTTAAGGAGTTGGAAAAGCACGCTTCCTTGTTCTTTCGCCCCGAGATACAATTCTTTTTTTCTGGGTTAATTTATCAAAGGCTTTGCAATTTTGAAAACTTCGATAAATCTTCGGTAAATAGCCGACGAGTCCTAAAAATTGACGCACTTCTGTGGGTGTAGTGGAAGATGTCCAGTTCTTAACAGCTTCAATCTTGGTAGGGTCAACATGAAGTCCTTGACTATCAATGAGATGTCCAAGAAATTGCACGATACGAATCCAGAAATCACATTTAGAGAACTTGGCATACAATTTCTCTTTTTGGAGTAATTCCAAGATTATTCTCAGATGATTTGCGTGTTCTTCTTTGTTATGAGAGTAGATAAGAATATTATTGATAAATACTATTACGAATTTATCCAAATATGGTTTACACACACGGTTCATGAGATCCATGAACACAGCAGGTGCGTTTGTTAAACCAACTGGCATGACCTAAATTTCAAAATGCCGTATCTTGTTCTGAAAGCATCCTTAAAATATCTCGTCCTCTAAACCATTAGTTTGATGAATAACCAGATCTAATCTTTTTGAGTAAAAAGCTTAACCTTGAAGTTGATCGAATAAATCATCGATCCATGGTTAATGGGTAACAATTCTTTAAAGTAAGTTGGGTGTGCACGGTTCGGTTTGGGTCGGTTTTTGGCTAAAACTAAAACCGAACCGAAATATTCGGTTTTTATAAAACCAAAAACCGAAACCGCTCGGTTATTGGTGGTTCGGTTTTTTCGGTTTCTCAGTTTTTGCGGTTTTGGATTTTCGTTTTTCGGTTCAAACCTGTTTTTTTGGTTTTTTTTTTATTCGTTTTGGGTGTCTTTCTGACTATTCGCTTTTTTGCGTGCGTAATTTTTGCTGAGGTTGGTTTTTTTTTTGTTTTTTGTTTTTTTTCTGTTTCCGTGTTTTTTTTTTTTTTCTGTTTTTTTTTTTTTTTTTTTTTTTTGTGTTGTTTGTCGGGGTTCTATCTTGGTTCCGTGTGTTTTTTTTTTTTTTTTTTTTTTTGTTTTTTTTTTGTTTTTTTTTTTTGTTTTTTTGTTTTTTTTTTTCTTTTTTTTTTTGTTATTTGGTTATTTTTTTTTTGTGGTGTTTGTTTTTTTTTTTTTTTTGTGTTTTTGTGTTTTTTGTTAGTGTTTTTTTTTTTGTTTTGTGGTTGGTAATGCTAAGATTGGTGCTTCATAGAGTTTTTGTTTAAGGAGTTGGAATGCCGATTCTTGTTCTTCGCCCTAGATATAATTCTTGTTTTTCTAGGTTAATTTAGTCAAAGGCTTTGCAATTTTTGAAAAACCTTCAAAAAATCTTCGGTAATAGCCGGCGAGTCCAAAGAATTGACACAATTCTGTGGGTGTAGTGGGATATGTCCAGTTCTTAACAGCTTCAATCTTAGCAGGGTCAACATAAAGTCCTTTACTATCAATGAGATGTCCAAGAAATTGCACAATATGAATCTAGAAATCACATTTAGAGAATTTGGCATACAATTTCTCTTTTCAGAGTAATTCTAAGATTATTCTCAAATGATCTGCATGTTCTTCTTCATTACAAGAGTAGATAAGAATATCATCGATAAACACTATTACAAATTTATCCAATTAGGGTTTACACACACGGTTCATGAGATCCATGAATACAGCAGGTGCGTTGGTTAAACCAAATGGCATGACTTGAAATTCATAGAGTTCGTATCTTGTTCTGAAAGCAGTCTTAGGAATATCTTCGTCCCTTACTCTCATTTGATGATAGCCTGATATTAAGTCAATTTTTGAATAAACGCTTGAACCTTAAAGTTGATTGAATAAGTCATCGATCCTGTGTAATGGGTATCGATTCTTTATGGTAAGTTTATTCAACTCTCGGTAATTGATGCACATTCTAAAAGATCTGTCTTTCTTTTTTACAAATAAGACAGGAGCTCCCCAAGGCGATGTGCTTGGTCGAATGAAACCTCGGTCTGCTAGTTCTTGAAGTTGGTTAGATAACTCCTGCATTTCTGAAGGAGCTAATCTATAAGGTGTTCGGGCTACAGGCTCTGCTCCAGGATTTAAGTCGATTTGGAACTCTACCTTGCAAATAGGAGGAAGACCAGGTAGATCTTCAAGAAAACATCTGGAAATTATTTGACTACGAGGATATCTTCTAATCTTTTCTCGTCTAATTTCTTTTCCATTACTTGGATCATGAAAACTTGAAAACCTCAGGATATATACCTTTTGGATTTTATACTAGATATGAGATTTAGTCAAGTTTTGCTTCGATCACCTCAAATGATTAGAGTTTCACCATTGATAGGAATGTGAACGACTTTCTCGTCATAGAGGATTGGCATGATATTTTGACAACCAGTCCATACCAATGACAACATCAAAACTACCAAGTTTAATTGGCATGAGATTGATTTCAAAAGGTTGATTTAACAAAGTTAGAGTGCAGCCTTTGATAACAGTGTTTATGCTTACTAAGTTTCCATCAGCCATTTCAATATCATAAAAGGTATTTATTGTAATAGATGGAATATTTAGCATAGAGGCAAGAGATATGGATATAAAGCTTCTATCGGCTCCAAAGTCAAACAATACTTTGGCTAAATATTGATTTAGAAGAAACATACCCGTAACTACGTTCGGGTCTTGATGAGCATTCCTATCTTTTAGCATGTAGGCTCTTCCCTGGGCATTGATGTTGGTCTTTCGGCATTGATTTGTATAATGCCCTTTTTCTCCACAAGCATGACAAACAACTATCACTGGTAGTTGATTACTTCTAGTGGTTGGCTTCTTGTTTCAACAGTTCTTGGTCAAATGGCCTACCTTGTTGCAAATATTACACTTACCAGTACAAGGTCCGGTGTGATGAAGATTGCATCTCTTGCATAAGGGGAGGTCTCCGGCATACCTATTGTTTCCGGATGGAGTAACAACATACACTTTAATAGCTTCTTGCCTTCGGTTTTGTTGTAGTTGGTGATTGTTGTAGCGATTGTTGGTGTTGGTGTTACGGTAGTTGTTGTTGCTGCAGGAGTTGTTGTTGAAAGTTCTTCTGTCGTCAAACTTTTGTTTGTTGTCACTTGATACTTGCACTGGAGTATGCTTGGTTACTTGATCCATTAGCCTTTGGGCTATGTTAATGGCTTCCTCTAAAGTTTGAGGTTTAGAGGCAGTAACATTTCCTTCAATGCTTCGAGGTAGTCCCCCGATGAAAGCTTCCAAGAGTTTCTCGGTGTTTGGCACCATGTTCGGGCATAGGATTGTTAATTCTTGGAATCTTCTAACATAAGGTTTAAGATCATTTCCCTTTACAGTCAGATTGTAAAGTTCTTCTTCCATTTTTCTGATTTCAGTCCGGGGACAATACTTGTTCGTCAGAAGCCTTTTTAACTCAGTCCAGGTGATTTGATTGGCTTGCTCTACTCCCATAGGCTGGGCATATGCATTCCACCAGGACAAGGCATCGTCAGTTAGAGTACCAGTAGCAAATGTTACTTTGTTTTCTTCAGCACATCTGCTACGAGAGAATACTGATTCGGTTCGTTCAAACCAGCGGATAAGGCCAACTGCTCCTTCCGTACCATTAAAGTAGAAAGGTTGACAGCTGATGAACTCTTTATAGTTTCCCGTTTTTACTACAGGAGTTCCAGTAGGACCGGTGTTCCTGTTGGGATTACTAGCATTTGCCATTGTTGCAGCTTGTGCTTCTAGAGCCGCAGTGACACTGTCAGCAACTAGTTTTCTAATGGCAGCTTGAGTCATGGCCGGTGCTTCAGATGTTGACGTCCTTTTGGGAGGCATTCTATCAACAAAAGACAACACGTAATAAGAACAAGTTTTACAATGTTATGCTTAAGATAAAATGCTTAAAATGAAATATTTTAGATTATTTTTGAACTTTAAGCATTTTAGCAATAGCAATATTGAAACCATAAATACTAACAAAGTTAGGTATTTGTTAGCATTATTTTCTAGAGGTTGCGATATGATTATGGTGAATATGGAGATAATGATGCATATGATAAATGATGAATGATGATGAGATGGAATTAATAGATTAGTGAAACAACAAGGTATATAACGGGATTTCCTTTGTAATAAGAACAACTTGCCTTAGTACTATACATAGTTAAGATTTGACAAGTGTTTTTATTTATACCACACATCCCGTGGCTAGGTTAAAAGCTAATACTGGAATCTTAGCTAGTAGTTGGGTGATTATTTCATATGGTTCTTGAGTTCGTTGATGGAGTCTTGAAGATTTTCCACATCTACTTGGTGACAAATATGCATGTCGTTGATAATATCTTTTAGTTTAGTAATCTTGAAGCGGGCTAGAGAAATCTTATGGTTACTTCCCATTTGCTTCCTCTGGAGTTTGGTAATTTGGGCACGATCTTGTTGAAGTTCAGCTTCCAAAATATCAAAATCTTGTTAGATGATTATTCATCCTTTTCCGAGACCTTTGAGTTTATCTTCTATATGCTCAATACAATTAAGAGAGAGTTCTTCTAAATGATTTAGAATTTCCTTGATTTGTTCCTTATAACGCTCTATGCTTGTCTTTCAAGAACTTTCACCTATCTCAAAGACTTAAGGTAGGGAAGAAGAAGAAGATGATCGGCCTCATTTCTTAGGTGACAAAAATTCTTCCAAAAGAAAGAATTCTTGAGGATTAGGTATTAAAGATGGAGGTATGATAATTGGAGGTGGGATAGGTGATTTTTTAGTATAAAAGGCTTCCAAAACTTTCATGTAAGGATCATCATGAAATAATGAAAGAGTTGGTAAAGCTAGTGGGACTATTCCAAATGAGATGGAAGAGCCTGAGTAAGTTTTTCCTGGTGAGGTTGGGATATAATCCGGAGAAGCCGAAGGAAGATAGTTTGGGAAGTTGGAGGAAAAGGCATCCTCCATATTGGAAGTAGGATGGTCGGGAGAAGACATCGTTTTGTTTAACAACCCAGCGGTAAATAACATAAGTTATTTATTTAGTAATATAATAGTTATGTATCTTTACATACCATTCCAGAAGATATCGCGGCACGGAGGACTTTCTTGGATGGAAAAAGAAAAGTAGTTATAGTTAAGGTTTCAACCTTGTTCTTCGTATGTGGTTAATTACACATACCGTTGACCTTAAAAATCGGACTGAAACTACCAAAAACGCACATAAAATGCCATAAATTTGCTTGTTTTTGTGTTTGTACTGTGCAGGTACCGGATATTCACTAAAGGACGAAAAAGCAACCAAAAATAGACAAAACCAAGCACAAAATGGTAAAGCATGAGAAAGACAAAGTCATATCGAAGCCAAAAGTCAACCCAAGTCAAAGTCAAAGTCAAACCCAAGAAGACAAAGATTGAGCCAAAACCGAAGAAAAAGTTAATGGGCCGACCTGTACCCATTAAATGGGCCGGGACAGCCCATTAAGCTTTTATATTGAAATCTTATAAGACTAAAAGCCCAATTCCATTTAAAAATTAAAACCGGCCCAAAAACAAAATATAAGCCCCTGGCCCAAATAATAAAACCCCTTTTTAAACTGTTACCCCCTTAACCCTTTTAATCTTACACCGTTAGTCCTTTAAGGACTAACATTGTTAGTCCTTAGGGACTAACAATGCAAACCACAACCTAACTCAAGGGCCAACAATGAACTAAACAAGGACTTGTGGTGCAAACAAAAGATGCAAGTTAGGGGACCAATTTTGTCAAAACCCTAAAACATTTACCCTGCACCCTGAATAGATATAACACACTGTTTATCTCTTCCCTTTTCCCGCCAACCCCATATGTACTATTCATCTATCGTTTTTCACTTTAACCTGCAACAACACAACTAAAACCTTCACCCCATGCCAAAAATAACATCACCCTCACCTTACCCCACTTCATAACAAACCAAAAAAAATAGGTTGGCAATCCAAAGGGTTTTGATTGGACGAAGGATTGAGGGTCAGGATCTATAGACTTGGGCTCCAAGGAGATTGAAGGGTGTAGATGATGCTTTGAAGCTCTCACAAAAGAAACACAACTAGCACAATGCAAAGAAGCCTGCCAGCTTATAAAAAGAAAGAAGACAGAAGCATCGAAGAGTAGTTAGTTTAATTTTATTTTTCATGTTTTCAATGTCTTTAAAAATTATGTTGTTTTTAACTTTAAAGCCTTGATAACGATTCGTTAAGCTAGGAAGCAAAACGGGTCATATTAGGGTTTTAAAACATAAACGCGCGGGTTTTAAGCTCAAATTCCTTCAATACTTGATAAAGTTGTTATATTAACATTAGTTAACCATGTTAGGATAGATTATAACAATATTTAACCATTATAATATTTAATTTTAAGAAAAACATAAAATTAGGGTTTTAGGTGTACGGTTTTGGATCAAAATGGAAAATGAGTATGAATTGAGTTATAAAACTTTAACAAGAGTATATTTAAGATCATATGAACATTATAAGAGTGTAGGAGCAGGTATGAAGATCATAGAACCTGGGTTTGAGCTTATAGCTTGAAAACGGGTTGAAATCGGGACTTTTAGCTTTGTACGCCTAGAATAACGACTCCCGGGCTTCTTTTCATGGTTTCTTTTGCTTCACTTCTGTTCTTGAGACTTCTTAGTACCTCTTAGGATCTTCTGTGAGCAAAGGATTGCTGCTATTAAGGGTTATAGAGGAGGAAGTGGGGGATGAGTTAGAATGAAGAGTTTATGCCCCTATTTATACTCGAAATGAGCTTGGAGGCCAAGGGATACTTTGTGACCAGGTTAGGACATGTATGAGGGCTATAGGGTGATGATTAGAAGCTATGTGATGAGTTTCTAGAGCTATAAACTAGCTTGAAGTGGTGTTTGGGCTCTTATGGTGTCGCGGCTAAAAAGAGAGACAAAGGGGTGATGTGGCTCATTTTTGTACCAAGAAATGAACTAGATATTTAGGAGAGGTGGTTGTAAGCTGCTTAGGGATGGAGGTTCTTGTCATTGAGATGCTTGGTTGCAAGAAAAACTTTCAAAATGGGTCAAATTGCAAGGATTTTGGGTTACGGGTACATTAGGGCTCGTTTAGGGTTTTTGAGCTTGGAATTCGAGTACATTGATGGTATAAGTGTGGATTAATGTTTGTAAGGTTTGTAATAAGGTCTATTAACAAGATTTGATAGGTGGTTCGGGTTTAAAATGGGTGAAAATGGGTAAACAGGTCATAGTTTGAAACTAGGGTTCATTTAGGGTTTTCTAGCTTTAATTCTTATACATTGTTGTTAATAATGGTGAAATGAAGATGAAATGTGATTGATAATGTTGTAATTTATGTTATTATAACTTATTTGAGTATTGGTTTAGGTTTACAATGGATAAAAATGAAGAAACGGGTCATGGTTTAGAAACTAGCTCGGTTTTAGGGTTTAGGGTTTTGAATTAGGGTTTTGAGTGTAAAAAAAGTGTGTGATAGCTTATTAGTATAATAATTAGGGACTATACATTGTAATATTGAGTGTAGAGTCTTTATACAAAAGTGGAGGTGAATAAATTAAATGAAAACGGAGGTAAAACGCTATTTTAGGATGTCATGCATAATAACTTGTACATTGAGCGTTTAAAGACTTGTAAATTTGTTGTTCTTTGGACTTGGAGGATTTTATATTTCAAATGAGATGTTATATTACTTGTACATATGCTTTAGTAGCTTGTGCATTCACTTTAGATATTAACCTTTCATGAAATTAGGGTTTATAGGCATACGATAACGGTTTAAAGCCCGTTTTGATATAACTTTGCAAATGGTACATTATATGAGTAATGTACTTTGTAAAAATGATATTATGATATTGATTTAACATGTTATGATGTTTGCTTGACATATATGAAGATAGGATTGCCATAGGTAGGTTGCGTGAGCTCGTTAACTTTAGATATGCAAGCTAGGTTGCATATTGAGATATTGGTAATGCAAGTAATGTAATAAAGCGAAAAATTTCCCTAAAAAAGGTGGTTCATAGATAATAAATAGATAGTACATTGCATCTAACTTAATAGATGGATATTTACATTGATGAAAATTATAGGTTGTTATAGTGTCTGCAGGTAACCACCGTCTAGGTTGTCACGTAAATAGCGGACTTGACCAACCCGCTGCTAAATTAGGGAATACTCACACATTACATTAACAAGGGCGACGGGCAATAAAATTATAGAAAACAACTAGGGAGTAGTGCATGATTAGGTAAACACGTTTGTTTAACCATATGAGTTTTTTCATCAATTTACTTTCCTGCATAATTAGGAGTAGTTTAATCAACCCCCCTCTTCAAACCTGAGATTTACTTGCTTTCTAAAAAATATAAAAATACAAAAATAATCTCTCTCAACCTTTAGACCATAGTAAACATACAATTCGTGTCTACCCAAACTATTCCCCTAGAGAACGATAATAACTCTTGAGTGTAACACTGGTAACATCAAATATTTAATGCTTTTATATATCAAATTCCCACGTTTATTGCCTTGCTTTATATCACTTTTAAATGATTTCGGTACTTAATTTGTTTATATTTCGAATTCAGGTAATTAAAGGCATTGGAACTGAAAGATGTAAGAAATGGCCAGAAGTAGTACCAATACTAATTTATTTAGCAGATGTACTAAATTTATTGGATGGCTACTATATTTCTCCAGGAAGCATCTTATGAGCCAAATAAAGAATAGTACCACTACTATATTATTTAGTAGGGGTACTATATTTTTAAAGAAAAAGGGATCGATAAATATCAAGTTTAGAAGAAATTACAACGTAATTGGCCCGCAGGAGTTACGCCGTAATCAATCATTATTTTAGAAGATGTTATGCTGACGAAACATTACAGCATAACTGGCCCGCAGGAGTTACGCCGTAATTGATTTTTGCTGGAGTGATATTTATATTGACTAAGGGTTATGACGTAACTGGTTCAAGTAATTACGCCGTAACCGAATTTTATACTAAATATTGGAAAGTCACGTCAGAAGAGTACAGCGTAACTCGATCGATGCGGTTACGCCATAACGTTGACTTATCACAGGGACTAATTATGTGCAAAAGCTTTGCAGTTTCAATAAGAGTCATATTAGAGGGGCTGGACTTGGACAAGTCTAAAACTTGTCAATATGTATTTAAAGTGATGCATGATATCAAAGAGGAATTCATTTCATTCTTGTGGTTTTAGCTGACAGTAAGAAAAGAGAAGAAAAGATGTGCGCAGCAAGGTGTAGGGCAAACCCTTCAGGGTTTGCCATGGCATTCGACTAGGGGATCGAGAGCACTCAATTAGCATGATTTGTATTCGTACTTCAAATTAATATGGTCAATTTAATTTATTTATTATTTTGATTTATTTGGATCTTGCAATTCAATCTGTTAATGTCATGATTATTAACCATGTTTTATTGTTTGTTATTCGGCATTTAATTTATTAGTTCTCTTCTTAATTATTATATTATGATCTTATCGTCTTTATTGCTCTATTTATAATTCATGTAGTATGCTTTTAGAGCCTTGCGTTCATGTCTAAGTTTTGGTATGAGGTTGAGTGTGCATTAGGTATTAAGTGATCTTCTTAACCCTAGTGTGCACGATTGATTACAGGATGACCAACACTTGTAGTTGTTCGACCTTTACCCATGAGGCTAGCCCTTAGCATTAAATTCATGGTCAGGAGTGCAAGCTAATAGGAGACCACCTGTTTGAGTAAAATGTATCTCATAAGTTAAAGGGAAACCTTAATGACTGTAAACTGAGAATAGGTTAATTCTCCTTGTGAGTCCATTTCACTCAGTATTCATAGGTTAGGTTTCAAAATACAAAATTAGACCTAATGATTGTAGATCCCTTCTAAGGTTGCGATTATACATTGCACATGAGATCATAATTAAATGCGTTCATCCTTCTTAGTTGTCTGCCACTATACCAATTCCCTTTTCAACAATATGGGTTACCACCTAATAATCCTTAAATAATCTCAAAAACTCAAATGTTTTCTTTACTGCTTTTTTAGGTAGAAAATAATTTTGATTAAACGATTAGAGACACAAACTGTTCTTTTGGTCGAAACCCGTACTTACCAATCACTACACTATACACGATAGGGTACACTGTTCTTTAGTGCGTAGGAATAGTCGAGGTAGTTAGAGTTTTATAAATATAAAACATGACATAGTTTCTTTTAAGGTAAATCACACATCAAGTTTTTGGCGCCGTTGCCAGGGAACGGTTGTTGTAGTTTTTGATTGTTTGATTGAAATATGTATGTTTGTGTGTGTTTGTGTATGCTTCAATTTCTATTCTTATCCCATTTATGTATGCTTGTGTGCTTGTTTGCTTGAAATAAAAAAAATGCATCTTAGACTTGGGTATGGTAACCAGGTCTGGGACAGCAAAAATAGTTTGGGCATTGCTTAAACTTATAAAATGTTTATTCATGAGGTATTATTCCTGAGTCAAGTATTTGCCATGAATGTGTGTTCCTCTTCTTTTGCTTAGTTTTATTACACATTTAATGCACGGGTTTGTTATTGTGCAAGTTGAGCAATTGTGGACAGGTTGAGGAGATGACTAGAAGATTGGACATGTGTGGAGATGTCCAAATACCCTGTGATGGAGGCTTGAGTCTAACTTAAAGACTCGTGTAAAAAGAAAGTGCTTCTCGGGAGACAACCTGACCTATCCTCTTAGTTAATTCATTTCTTTTCTATATTTAGTTAGATTTGTATGTTTCTTACTTGGTTTTGCAGGTTCTAGCTGCATAGGAATGGATTTCGAGGTCCATTCGACTCGTTTTATGTGGTAAAGTAGTTGCTAATATGCAACAAGTTACGACGTAACTCTTATAGTTACAACATAACGAATGTTGTTACTGCGTAATTCATGCAATGATTACGTCGTAACTGGTTATAATAATTTTTCAAAATTTTTACCACATAATTACGGCGTAACTAAGTCTGATAGTTATGCCGTAATCCTTTATTGAAAATCATTAAAATGTTTGAAACTTTTACAAAACTGTGTATATTAGTAAATGAACTTTGTGGGTATGTTCTCTAGAAACCCTCACAAGACTTCACTCGTCCACTTGGGCCACCAAGTGGTTAAAAGGCTTGTTGCATACGCTAAATACAGTCGTGATTTCTATGAAAGTGAGTTAGGTTTATTCCGTATCATTTTGTATATTTTGTGCTATGGTGTTTTTTATCTTGGTTTATGCTTTTGGTATTAGTCTTTCTTGCAGCTATACAGGTAATACACATGAAGTGGTGTTAGGATGCTAATCAAGCTGCAAGGAAGCATTCCAAACCAGAGTAGTTGAATGCTATTTAGGCGGATGATGGAGATATTTGTAATGGTGGATGTTGCTCGAGGAAGCAGATTTAGAGCATGGATTTGAGCATGATGTCTCTTCATCATACCGAGCAAATCCAGGGAAGTTTTATGTTCTATTTCTAACACTTCCTATTTTAATTTAATATGCTTAAGTTTGACTCAAGTGGGGAGAAGGGATAAAAAATAAACACCTATTTGATTATACTTGCCTTTATTTTTCTAGCTTTTATTAAAAAATGTTTCATTAATAAAATTTTGACATGTTTTTTCATTACTTAACTATTTTAAACTTTACTGAGCACACCTACCTTATAATTCCATTGTGTGAGAATAAGCCTTTTTGTTTTCCCCTTATACATAAATTCAATAAAAATGAGTGTGCCGATGGCAGTAGTAGACTTTAGAACTTGTTCTGGTATATCTTTTCAAGACCACCAAAATGAGCATTGCACCTAGTGTAATCGGTGTGGCTGTTATAAAAGGAAAATTTTAGGATTAACCCCAAATAGCCTATATATGTTTTGTGCATATTGAATTTTCACACTGATTAGTCAATCCCCTTGTTAAACCCCTTGTTGCACTCATTTTTAGTGCAAGATACCCCTAGATCACCTTGTTGAGCCAATCCTTGTTTGAACCCTTTATGTTAATGTTTCTTTACACCATTTCGCCTTTGCCAACCCTGCAGTTTCTTTTGTCCATGATCAGGGAGTTGCTGGTTTATTTTGGTTTCACTGGTAAAAGTCGCAGGTTAAGATAAAGGGTATATGATGAAATTCGGTTTTAAAGATAGTTGATCTCAAGTGGGGGGATACTCATGTGTAGAATAATCTTAACACAAGTATGGAATGATTCACTTAGAGTTTTAGAGAGAGAGAGAGATGGTTGGATGAACACTTAAAGAGAGAAAGAAGAATGATAATCTTAGCTTAAGTGAAAATGTGACAAATGAACAACCAACACCCTCTCCAAGCTATGGAAAGGGTACTTATACTCTAGTCTTGGCCGGCTATGGACCCTTAGTGGGCTTATACATGGGCCTTTGGCCCGGTTAGCTTTATAACTTAACCTTACAACTTACTACGAGCTATGACTAATTATATTGGTAGTGACCGACACTTTTTCGTATTTATAACAATCTCCCCCTAAGGGAGATCACTCTAATTTACAAAAATTTAAACTTAGCATACTATGCTTTTACTTCGGTCTTGAGCTCGTAGTCTTTAACTTCAATCATTAACTTGGGATGTTAATGTAGTATCATTGACTTTGGATGCGAGCCTATATCTTTTGTCTTAACATAAAATTGATCTTTGAACTTCTTGAAATCATTAACCAATCATAATTCTTGTTTCGCCATGTTTGTAAACTTGCATCCGGTGAACCTTGTGACTTCTGGACCGATAACAGAGCACATACCTTTCTTGATTTATAATCTTAAAAAGCTTTAATAATGCATCTTTCTTGAAGTTCTTTTAACTTTAACACTTTGTCACTTCAAGAAGGACATACGTTATCAGATTAGTAGAAGTCTTGAAACATGTACTTGAGCTTTCATGATGTCTTTATATTTGTCAGTTGGGTATGAGCATGTGGCTATGAATCTTGTGAGTCTGCTGGAATCAGGTACCTCTATCACCATCTTAAAATATTCCTGAAATAAAACAGTTAGCAATAAAGTAGGGGGACGAATATGGCTTTGTCATTCGCCCGTGTTTGGTTGGAGTAACCTTCGAATCCGTGAGGATTGACCTGTGATTAGATAGATTCAATTTAAGAAGAATCTTCTTGACAGGATTTCCAGCTGGAGTAGCGAATCTTTCCAACACATATGTATCTGATTCACCAAATTCAGCATGTTCTCATTATTGGAACGTTTCAAAGCAGACAGCACGATAAGAGTGAACCAACGAGTTACTATCTCACCGATTGAAATAAAAAATTGATTTGAAAATCAATCGACGTGTCACTTGCTAAAGTGTTTTTGTGACACATCGAGAGTGTTAATCATTTCAAAAATTTATCAGCAATCGTTAATTCATAACCTGGAAAAAGTTTGATTCTTATAGAATCGAACCATCGTTTCTTTCTAGTTGTCACAAGTTTGATTCACATAGAATCGCACAAGTCACCTACCATGAGCTTGTTTGATGTTGGCTCAAGTAGGATTTCCATCTTCATAGTGAATGAAATCACTCGGATGTTCTGGCAAAATCACAAGGATAATGTGTAGGACTCTTAATATGTTAACTTGGTATTCACATTGTATGGCATAGCAAGCATAATTTGAAAAGTGTCCTAATAAGATTTATAGATGATCTCTTTTGGCTCTAAACTCAATAGTGCACTTTATTTTTAGTGATCGGAGGCTGGAGGAGACTGTCGCCTTTTTACTATTAATTAACTCGGAGTGAGAAAGTTGATAGAAATGCGTGTAATCTCTGTGAGAAATGAAACAAGAGTCTGTTAAGAGACCTTGAGTGGCTAGGGAGGGTTGTGCAAAGCGTCACTGGGTCCATGACTGTCTTCAATGTCAGACAACACCTTAGTGTTTCCGACAGATTATGTATTGACCCAGTTTCTGCCTAAGTGTATGGAGGGCTTCTTTCTTTTCACCCTTTATCCTTACATTTCTTTTTCATTCTTCAACCCCTTCAATGCTTACCGAGACTTCATAACTAACACCTTATTGGGTTTGTTCTAGTGTTAGCTCCATCTCAGTCCACATTATTCTTGATTCTCACTTTTTCTCCTTTTGTATCATACCTAAGGACTTCTACACTAACTAGTGTATATCCCTGGGTAGATCCCTTCGGTTCTGGTTAGATCATGGGATTTGAATACCTATGCCTAACCACCTTATAACTCTAGAAATTTAAATACATGGTCGGTCTTTTGGGTATTCCATCACAATCGAAACCAAAATCATTGAAAAGTTCAATCAAAGTGTTTGATATAAATATCAAAAGATTTACACTTTGAGAGTTTTCATCATCACTAAAAGCTCCCCCTTAACATGTGCACCGTAATCGTAGTACATGCTAAGAGTTGGAGTGCATTAAGTCCATTTTATATGATCACATGTCAATATAATTTATTCAGTTTAATCACATTTTCTCCCCTTATCCAAAATGTTAATCCCTTGATATTTTGGATATCAATTGATTAAACGTTCGGGGACAAAATGTTACATAATTATGCTAAGGAACATTTTAATGCTCCCCCTTAATTTTTGAGGGTATATAAGACTGTGCTGAGTATAATAATTTGAAAATTTTTGAATTTACTAAGAAATTCTTGAAAATTTTATACTCGAGCACACCTTATTTTCATCATAAGTCTACACTACATATATACAAATTCACAAGTTTATGATATACGAAATGACCTTTGAGATATGAACACAATATGACGAAGTCATATTGTTCTTTGTAGTAGTCTGAGGTCAGTTCCATAGAGTCTACCACCAACGAATTTCTCCAAACTCCTCATCATCCTCCTTTCCTTTAGCAGCTTGTTGATGTCCTTGATCATGAAATGAGCTCTTTTCTTTTCCAAATTGCTCCATCTTCTCTTCGGCAAGTACTCCATGTCGATATTTTTGGTTATGTCTTCGAGCGAAGAAAGAAGCCTGGTTACGTGCCATCACTGAACTTGTTACAGTTATCGGAGCACAATCAACATGTTCCTCTTGTGGTTCGTCGTCTAAAAGAATCTTGAGGGTCTTTGTATGGAAGTACGAGTGCCTTTTTCTGCGATCTGGTCTTGTAGTTAAGGCTTGTTGATGTTGATTCTTCTTTTGATAACGTTTAAACTCAAGTTAAAGATCCTCGACTCGCTTCTGAATAATCCAGACTTCTGGTGTACGCTCATCTTTTAAGGCTATTGTGAAGTCAGAACATCATCCCTGATTGATTTGTGTATTGAGCAATTTTGACCAACGAAGTTACATATCTCGATATCATGGATCCAAAGTCAAGGAAATGTCCCCTTCCTTGAATCTGTATTATGCGTTTTCAAACTCTTCTCCACGACAATCTCTTCCAAGTTACTCGTATCTATGTTTCATCATTACCAAGACATGAAGTGACTGCCAGTAATCTGTTTGTAGATATACATTCCTATGATTGCCATACCTCTTGCAAAAAGCTTAGAAGGACTTACGTTGTTCCTCTCCTATGTGAAATACCCCCATAACGCATAGATTGTCCATAAGCAACCTTAACAGGACTCCATATGGTTTGGAACCCGTTGTCTGTCTTCAATGCATGGAAGATCATATCCGTAGCGGGGGCCTTTGTCATGGTAGTAGACGCCGTGTATGTCATAGTCAAATTTTCCCTCCCTTAAGATACTTGAGCATTCATTGTTGATAAAGAATTCAACGGTACTCTTTAACGATTTCCATGCGTGATCAAAGGAAGGGGTTTGGAAAAGATCTATATAGAATAGTTACGGCTCCTTCAGGATTTTCCTAATCAAGTTTTTCTAAAAGAGCCTTGTAGCATTGTTCAAAGTCGTATTCTAATTCAGCATAACTAGAGTGTGTGCCTTTGAGTAGTCTGAATGCAGGTCCAAGCAGGACTTCTTGAGTTAAATTCTTAATTTTCAAGCCATTCAAGATGTATCAAGAGAAGTCAATTAGAGTGCTCATCAATTCATCAAAGTCCTTCAATGATTTATCAGTAGAAGTAGAATAGAAGAAGTTTGCTAGAGTCCATCAATCAATTTTGGGTGGTCCTTCCTGGAGTAGTCATGCAACATTCTAGTCTGGTCAGTTGGTTCTTGAGGTGGTCTGTAGGTTTCTTGAACCAAGGTCACGTCTAAGAAAGCAAGTCTCATCCTTTGGTTCATCTTCATTATCACCAGACTACTTGTCCTTGATCTTTGTGGCATGTCTGAATCCTGTAACTTGAACACTGGTTCTCTGATTAAATAGACTTTTCCAGTAGATTTTGGTTAAGACCTTGGTGTGCCTTTGGAGTAGCCGGACGTTAGAATCTTTCTTTTTCAGATAGTGGTTGTTCAACATTTTCTTGTCTTTCTCTTCTTTAACCCCTCGCTTGATCCAACATAAGGGTCTTCATCTTATTCCAATAGAAGGGTCTTCATCTTTATCCTTGTCTTTTCAGCCACACTTCATTGAATATACATCATAAGAATAGAAGAAATCTTTGTCGAGAGTGTAATATTTTTTTAAACCATCATAGCAATCTCGGTGTTCCGGAGCCGTCAGATACGATTCACTTTTCTCCATTTTGTCGAGAAGAATCTTCTTTAACACAAATTCAGTAAGTGTAAAAGCAGCCTCATAAGTAGATTGTGGTTAAGAAGACACCTTCGCTAGAGTAACTTCATCACGTGATTCTTTAATTAACTTTTCAATCACAGGTGGAGCAAAGCTAGACACTTCTTGGGGCAGAATCTGAGGCAGCTGGTCTTTTACTTGTTCTTTGATTCTTGCCGAGAGAGACTCTGAAAGGAAGTTCATGAATTCTTGTCTGGTTTCTCCCAACCTTGTGTCAAGATGACTGTCAACTAAAGATGTCACTTGAGTATGTAGAGGGTCTTTCTTAAGATCAGCAACTTCTTTTTCCAATGTTGTGATTCTATCATTGAATCGAAAGACTGATGAGAAATCAGGAAGATTAGATAGAGGATTTGTAGTTTCAATTATCGGCAGAGGAGTGGGTGTAGCCTGTATTGGTGTAGGAGTGAAGGTGTATGATGATTGAGGAATGTTTGTGAATACCGGTGATGATTCTGGGATAACTAAAACTTGTATTGTAAGGAGAGTGGGTGCTTGAGTTCTAGGGACTTCATGGTGGACATGAACATCTAGTGGTGACACTTTTTCTGCATCAGTTTGAGGAATATCTAAAAAATTTAGGAATTTACATGCCAAGTCGGATAAGCGAGAAGAACTAGTAACAGGGACTTTTGTCTTCTTCGGAACAGTAGAAATTGTCACATGGACATCTTCAATAACTTGTTCTTGAGTAGTCTCTAAATTTTCATTCCCTTGTTGAGCTTCAGTCATTACAGCATCATTACCCTCACCTTGAACAATTCCTGTAGCAGTCTAAGTGGGTTCTTCTAATCTTGCATCTGCATCATCATCAAATTGATCGGTAGTATCATCTATTCCTTGTTCTTCATCACTTTTCATCTCATCATCTTCATATTCATTTTCTTGATTAATTTCTTCTTGTTCTTGATCATCATCGTCAGATTCTTCATCTTGCTCCGAATCCAATTCTTGCTCTTCACTTTCATTCTCTTGCTTGTTCCACTAGGATGAGTCTTGTGAAAGTCCCTTAAGCTTTTCATTCTTGCTTCCTTCATTTGAGCTTTTTCAGACAGAGCTACTTCAGATAGGCTTTTCCATGAGCTACATCCACCTTTTCTTTTTTCCTTTCTTTTTGACTTTGTTTCCACAGGAGGCACTCTGATGACGATACCTGTTGCTGGCTTAGAAGCAGACTTTTTGGCAGGTGTCTTCAATCTTTTGCCCTTTTTGACAGGTTCTTCATCTCCAGGGACTAGCTCACTTTCCTTCTTGGATGGAGAGGCTTTCTTGAATTTTCTAGCAACCTTGGGAGGCACCTTACCTGTAGCATAGCCAAGATAAGTCTTGTACGCTTTACTTTCCTTCATCTCTGGACTTGTCAAACATTTAGGTAGAACTGCTCCATAGACCTGAGATGCTTCTCATCTTGAAACAAATCTTAAGGTGTTAATCAAGTAGTCATCTTTAGAGGTGTGCATCTCAATTCTGTTTCTCCAGGAAAGTGACTTTTCTTGAATGAGGAAGTGGTGAATGATAACTTTGGTGAAACGAGGGTAGTACATCTTTTCTTGCTTTTTGTAAACTTTGTTGT
>BQNB010072936.1:0-21148 GCA_026074375.1 Tanacetum coccineum
TTGTATATCTTTGTTCGAGTCTTGGCTTAGCAACCAAATTAGCGTGTATTCTTATAAATAATTAGCTAACCCTTTCACCCTATATTCACCTAAAGCCACCTAAATATATCCCATCCATTTCCGTTTCCATTAATGTTATCTTACACCTACACCCCACAACCCTTTAAAAAGACGTCTTTGATAGTAATGACTAGTACTTGCACCTAGCGGTGGATGTTTTGATCCTTTACCAAGCCTATGGTAATTTATATGCTATCACAGGTAATGAGTGTTGATTTTCCGTTTCCCATAATTCTTATCCATAATTCTTATAATTTATTATACACCCGGGTGAAATAGAGAATCCCAAATACTTATGTGAGGTGCTAGTATATACTTTCCGTGCTTTTAATTATGAGGTCTAGAAGGTTGTGTTGTAAAATGCTTTTAAAGAGTAGGTTAAATGACCCCAATATTGCTATTGTTAAGGTGGAAAAGCCCATTTGCTTAAGGACAAGCAAATCCCAAGTGTAAGGGTATTTGATGAGGTGTCATTTTATACACTTTTTGGGGCCATTTAACCCCCTAAATCATGCAAATATGCCCAGATTATGTGCTTAATCGTTTTTTTTCAGGTTTTTAGCACTTGAATGGCATTTGGAGGAAATACACGTGACTTGGGCTCATTTGGAGAAGAAGCAGACAAGATTACGACTCTATACCAAGAATCATGAAGAATTGTGCATACAGGGGGTGAAGACGGCGTCGCCATCATAAAGCGACGGCGTCAGGATCATCAGCGTGACGACGTCAGAGATCTAGCGATGGCGTCAAGACGTGGCCGACTTAAAGAGGATCTAGAATCATCCACGTGGCGACGGTGTCACGATTTCAAAGCGACGTCGTCGCGTCGTTTTCACTTTATATACAAAACCGATTTTAGGGTTTTAGGTGTGTAACTTTGTATAACTTTTGGAAGACGAACCCTAGTCATTCTAGCAGCTTTTTAGGTCGTTTTTAGAGCCTTAAAACCCTATTGCAACTACCTTCAATCCATGTTTTAATCAAGTAAGATTGTTTATCATTAGTCATTCAATATGTCTATGTGTTTTTGATTGATTTATGTTATTACTTTCTTTATAATATGCTAGGCTAAACCCTCCTTTGTATTTACTTATGATTGCATGAAACTTAGGTTGTAGATCCTTTTAATGTTGCTTCTTGTTGATGAATGTGCGCGTTAGGCTCTAGAAAACTAGCCATAAGATATTAAATTGGCATAGACGTCTAGGGAAACGTGAGTGTGTAGAAAGGATACCATCGGTAACTGTCTTCATACTACCTTACCCCTAATATTGTTGATCCCTCTTAAGATATTTCGCATGCATTTAATATACTCTTAGAGGCCTTGTAATAGTCTTCATACTACCTTACTTGAGCAATCTAAAGAGTAGTGCATGATTAGGTAAATACATCTTTTTATCATAAAGTTATCACCGGTAGTTTAGATTATATATAGTTAAATTATCTAAAACAAACCAACCTCTCAACATATGATTTTACCTGCTTTCTATAAAACATAAAAATACAAAAAGAATCTTCTCTCAACCCCTTAGAATTTTGTTAGACCGTGTTCGAGCCTTCCCAACCTATTCTCCTAGAGAACGATAACAACCATCGAGTCTTGCCTTACTACACTACAACGGTTAGGTACTCTGCCTAGGGGATTGTAAAGCTTCCTGTGAAGTCTTCACAACCTCCACATCAAGTTTTTGGCGCCGCTGCGTGGGGAATAGTTAGGCTTCGATCATTGTTTAACTTAGTTCTACTCGCTTGATTCCTATCAAGTGAGAATTTTAATTCCAGTACATTAGCTTTCTTGTAGTCTATCTCATTTTATCTTTATCACAAATGCTTCTTAGATATATATTGTACTAACAAGCCACTAATCTAGTACTATTCTCTTAACAACTTTTTATCTCATATTTCTCTCTACACCACACCAGTGCGACAACACCGCGCGAATCTAACCCCGCCACTGCGGGATCAGCCCGAAGGACTACATTGTCTTCGAGCATTGCTTCCTAGTCAGCCTACGCTGTACGTTTCTATATAGGAGCTTTGAGGCGGTCACTAACGAAACGATAAGCGCTGTCTTCTCTCACTCCACGTACCTGACGTTCTCTCTGGTAATCTATTCTTTTCCCTTCGCGTGTATTTGTTCGCGGATCCTTTGACTAGTCACGCATTTAGAAGTAACACTATCTGATACCCTCGTACAAACAAATTTGGGAGAGATTCTTTACAAACAGAACGCATTTTGTCCGGGGACTATAGAGACACAACTACTTTTAGGTTTTTTTGTATCTATCTCCGGCTCTCTCTTATCCCACACCCTATTCACGACAAATTTGAGATGATTGTCGTAAGGAATTACGGTTATAGACTAGGAGAGAACGTATAACGGGGTGTTATTAGCACACAGGTGACAGTAAGATTAGTGTAGTACGTGGTAGCGGACAAATTACGTGTTGTATAGCGTGACTGTAGTAGTGTTTGGTTCAGGTGGTGGATTATGGGGGGTAGATCAGATCATGTGGTATGAAATGTGATGACATACTGACAAGTTTATTGTTCATGTGTTATTTTTTAGTGTGGACAGGTGTGATGAGAGTGGTGGGGGTTTTTGTTGAAAATGTGGGTTTGTGGGGGTTTTTTAATGGGAGTTGGTTTGTATTTGTGGTATGTTTTTACTTGCTCTGTACATGGAAGAATAGATAACGGTTGGTAATTAACTGGACACAGGTGTAGAAAAAGAAGGATGGTTTCATAACGAATATGCAGACAGATAAGTATTTAAGTGTCGTCTTCGTAGAAACGAGGAGGTTGACTAGCAACATTCCATCCAAAGTGCTTGAGTTTGTATCACTGGCTCTCTAAAATTTACACAAATCTTTTAGACCTTACACAACTAAGTCAAGTCCTTCATCTGCCTATATCCTGTCCCCACTTCAAATCAAACCCATAAAAAATTATCCTTTATATCCTTCCATTTCTATTATCCAATCCTACTCAAATTTGTATTATTCAGATCGCTGTAAAAACAGGCCAATAAATACTTATAACATAATCATGGTAGTAAGCAGACTAGAGGCACAGAGAAAAGAACCATAAAGTGCGCCAAAACCGTTAGGGATGTTACACCACTATGTTGTAAGCAGGGAAATCTGTTCGTTCGTGATTGAATCAGTTCTTATTTGACATCAACGAGTATCCGATTCTCCAGATGCCCTAACCCACAACTAAGACACCCAAACTTCAATCACATCCACACCAAAACAAGCTGATATTTGTATAGTGCTAGCCAAAAGACATTGACTCGTTTATGGGTCAAACGAACTCCGTTTTCGGTCTAGTCTTTTTCATTCTTCGTTATTTGCCCCGTAGAGTAGTTTAGAAGTAAAAATTTCTTCGTAGGGTTATTTTTAAAGATTTTAGGTTTTTCCCCCTTTGTTCGGGATTCGTGCTTCCGTTTTTCAGGTTAATTTCGTAATTTTTAGGATTTTCTTAAACGTTTTTAATCGTTATTGTTTAATTTGACTTTTCCACCCTCTCAATTCAATTCCTTCCTTCAAACTCAAATCTTCGACTGTATCGATTCTCCAGTCCAGCCTCGTTGGGGATAAACGACCCGGGAACACTCTATACTACTTCTCGGTTTCATTGATTGTTGTTTTTAGACTTATATATATTTTATATTTTATTATATATTATATAGGTAGTGTAAAATTGTACAATCAGATGTCGTTTTCTATGACTTGTACTTTGTGCTATGAAGTAGCACCCCCCGGTTACCTTCCGCCGCTTTCCAAATTTGGGGGTGTTACATGTGCTCAATCTTTCTATAACTTTTAATCGGTCGGGATTAATAGGATTGATATTTTTGATCAGTTTAGAGTATTTTTGACGAGTTTTGGATATTCTCGACACGATTTTTATTTAATATACAAATTGTGTTAAAACAACGACTATAAGTTATTAAAACAAGGTTATGACGAGTTTTAGTTCCGACAATATTTTTAGGCTTTCGACAAGTTTTACCACCGTTACTCACGGTTGACCGATTTATTTGACCAATTTACACATGTCAAAAAGGTTGGTGGCCGATTAGCGCATAGGCGGTGATTAATTGGCCTTGTAAGCCTATTATTGCAACACTGCAATACGCAAAGCATCACGAGTCATGATAATTTTTTAGTGTCACATGTTACTTCAACATTTCTCCGTTTTGGTTCTTTAATCACTTACACACCTAAAACTTCCCTCTCTCATGGCTCAAGCCTAAACACCACTTTTAGATTCACTAATTTATTTTATTTTTTATTTTTTAAACCAATCAATTTTTCATTCATTAAAATAAATTCAAATTACATATGAAAAAAATATATGAAAAAACAAATTAGGAGAAAAGTAAAGTTAAAATTACAAAATAATAAAAATACATAATATTATCAACGAATAATGATGCGGCCGCACGTTGCGGCGGTACATTTTAATTTACGCATACGTGTTACGAATTAAAAGTACAGAATGAATGTTTTTCGTTAAACAAAAAATTCCTAAAGTCCAATATAAGCACCTAAACAATATCTAATTTATACAATAGATATTTTCACAAAGACAAATTAAATTTTCATAACTAAACAATCATGTGAGTTTAATGATATTCAAAAAATTACTCCCTCCGTCCCAAAATTATTGTCCCCAGACAAAAAACACACAGTTTAATAAAAATGCATTTATTACTGTTTTCTCTCTCTTACTTTTTGACAGAATGACAGTTTTACCCTTATCTAATTAATTAAAGTCTTTCTTTAAAGTTTGTAATAATAATTTTAAACAAGGGTAATATAGTAAACTTGATCAAACTTCCCTATACAATAGATATTTTCACAAAGACAAATTAAATTTTCATAACTAAACAATCATGTGAGTTTAATGATATTCAAAAAATTATTGCGCAAAGAGATACATGAATTTGACTCAAATGTACATTCCACATCAAAAAGTGTTAGTGGTCACAACTACAAAGGCATATAACGTTGGTCAAACCACTTGATATGTCATTCACACACACTATGTGTGACAACAACATATATTAGTGACATGTCAAGCCATATGCCTAATGAAAGGATTGTTTGCAATCAAACAACGTGTTTCACAACTGGCCTTCACAAAATGCCGAAGGGTCACACCGGTGCTCACTAAATAGAACAATGCAAGTAAAAATGAGAAACGAGTTATGAAATGAAATGAGATGAAAGAGAAAATGAAAATACGAGGTTATTTTCATTGATGGACTAAACGGTAATTACCCGAAGTCTAATATTTATCTTAGATTAATATTAGACGTTAATAAACGAACAAACATACCAATAGGGCTGTTTAGTTTGGTCGACCGATCCTCATAAAAGGGGAGTTTAACTCTTTGTCAAACTCGAATACTTAGTATCAGTATTAAATTATATGAGTGTACTGGTAGTGTATTAAATTCTAGAACTTGTTTATGTGATACATCCTGACGATCGCATAGTGATTGTAGTATTAGGATTTCCTAGAAAAGGAGGCACTAGGATTAACCTATGTTTTAAACCTGTATTTGTTATGATGGTCACCTTGATCATATAACTATCCCACACCTTTGCCATGCACTCGTTTTTAGTGCATGGATACTCCTAGTATAACCCTCTCGAGCCTATCATTTTCACGGTTCTCGTAATTTTCTGGTTAAGCCGGACTATTAATGAAGAGCATTGTTTAACCCTTACAAACTAATTGAATTATCACATTGTCGCATAGGATACCTTGTATGTACTCACCTTAGTACTCATTGTTTTAACCCAAGTTATATTATTGAGTAAGGTTGCTAAGTCCTTTTACCTTGTAAATACAGTTTCTAGTAGACGATTGAGATTCATGTAGTATCAATTTTATAGAAGAATGGGGAAGAAAAGTTAAGTCAATACCCCCATATGTTTGTCAAATAATCTCTCAGTTATTTGATCCAATCAATTCGGGTCATTAGTTAGATTGTAATTATCGAGTATGTAAAAGTTCAATATGTAGGGGTGCCTTATATACTCCATGATGTATTTATATGTTTAAGCAATGGCAGGGCAAAAGTGTACAAAAAAATGAGAAAAAGAAAGAAAAAAATTCAAAAAATATATATATCTACTTTATATATATATACTTTTTATATGTATATAGAGCAGAGAGAGAGAGGATGATGGAGAGTTATGTGGTTGAGAAGTTTTTTTTTAAATAAGAAGGATAAGAAGTAACTATAACCTCATATTATAGATGCACTGACTTAAAATAGATGCATCTTTATAATCTTAGATGCATCATAATATGTTTTCTAGCTTTTAATTAGATGCATATACGTATATTAGATGCATTTCATGATTTCTCTTGTTTTTTTTGTTCCTCTATATGTGACGAAATCATGAAAATCAATTTGCACCATCTACACATCAAATTAATTTTCAAAACTCAAAATGGTGCATCCTGAAATATATTTGAAATGCATTAATGCTAGTAGTTTGCATCTCAAATGTGTGGTTTTAATCACTTCTCACCACTTCTTATTTTAATTTACTTCTCACTGGATCCCTACTATATATATATATATATATATAAGTGAAAAAATAATGTACGGGCTGCCATTTGCTTATGTTTATGTTTATCATAGAGTCAAGAAAAGAAAAAAAAAAGAGATTTTATGATAGAGTTTTGTGAGTTTGTTATCTTTGTAAGAAGCTTTGGCTTAGCAACCCAACCAGCGTGTATTCGTATAAATAATTAGATAACCCTTTCACCCCAAATTCACCCAAAAGTCACTCCCCAAATGTATCTGATAAGTGTAGAATACACATATCCATTTGTACCTAAATAACCCAATTAAACCCAAAACTGACCAAAATGGCAAAATATTGCTTGTATTTGTGTTTTTTGTGTGCTGGGGTACGGATTTATCAAATAATCACAAGAAACAATCAAAAAGGCAAGCACGGACACGGAGGAATCAGAAGAGTACAAAAAGAAGCCAAAGAATCAAAGCCAAAGCCAGACAAAGGAAAGTCAAGCCTCAGTCAAATCCAGTCAAAGAAAAGTCAACTCATGGTCAACAGAAGTCAACCACAAGAAGACAAAACCCAAAATGATCCAAATAAGTCCTTTACTTTTCAAAAGTTACAAAAATAGTCCCTGGGCCTTATTAGGCCTGAAAAAAACCTAAATGGGCCTCACCCGGATTCATAAGCACAAAGCCTTTAGCCCATTATTCTTTTTTTAACCAACTAGGACTGAAAGTTGCTATTTTCAAAAGTTATTTTACACTATACTTTGATAAAACAAAGAGAGGGACTGAAATTGCATTTTGTCCAAAGTTTAAAAATAGTTAACCCGTTTTCAGTTGTAAAAAGGCGCGAAGGCCTTTTTACTATTCATCGTCTTCTACGAATCACCACATGGGTAAAATCAAGGGGCAAACGTCAATAAAGGGGTTAAATGGTCAATTCAGAAGCTTGTTAGCACAATGATAGGGAGATTTCAGTCAAATCAAAGGAATTATGAAGCTCACACTCAATTAAGGCCACGTCAGCCATGGTGAAAGCACAAGGGAGAAGTGGGATTTACTCTATTTTCACTCACATAAGTATGAACAATGTTGTCACATCAAGGGTTGCCAGCTTGGCAAATCCGCGTGAATACCTTGTGATCCAACGAACCTAATGAAGATCCAATGAATGGGGAAAATCGTTGTGGAGATGATTTGAAGAAGTGTAGACTAGAAGCAAGAAGTGGACTAGGAAGCTTCATCCAGTGGATATATAAAAGCCTCACTATCAAAACACAAAATTAAGCTTGCCATATTTCTTTTTTTTTTTCCTTGTCTAGAAAGGGTTCTTTTTATTTTAAATAGCTTAACTTTTGCATATTGTAATTTTCATTTTTTTAATCAGTTGTTAATTTCCTTTTAAGGGAGTAATGTAACTTCCAGGTTTGTTATTAATAAAAGTTAGTTTTAAATTTTTTTTTTTTTAAATAAGCTTTTTACTCATTTCCATTCTAAATTTTCCTCACTTTTACTCATAAAACCTCAATAAGCTTTTATAAGCCCAATTCAGCTCTCATGAGTCTATAAGCTCATGATAGAGCTCAACTAGTCTTAATCATACTATAATTTCAATAATCAGCTTTAAAAACCTTAATTACCTTTGCATTTTGGATTATTAGCTTATGGAAGGGGGATCTAAAAGGGAAGGATCCCCATGGACTTATACCCTAGCTTATTAATAAGCTAGGGAGCTTGTAGCTGCCTTGATTGGTTCCTCTTGTTTAGCTAGAGGTGATTGGTAAGTTTCTCTTTTAATTCCTTTAATTCTAGCCTTAAATAGTGGTCTTATTGCTTCCTATATTTAGATCTGCTTATTTGCTTATTAATTTTGCTTATTAT
The DNA here is from genome assembly GCA_026074375.1 of Tanacetum coccineum. NCBI lineage: Eukaryota > Viridiplantae > Streptophyta > Magnoliopsida > Asterales > Asteraceae > Tanacetum > Tanacetum coccineum. The sequence continues at coordinate 8,501 of BQNB010072936.1, forward strand.
TGCTTATTTGTGTTTTATTTAGCTTATTAGTAACATTAGTTCATCTGTTTTTGCTTTTCATAACCAAGAACATAGTTTTTATATAAACTGTCATATAAGCTTAAAAATCCTAAAAAGAAGTTAGATTAGTTAATTAGATCTCTGTCTAAGCTTTTTAGTTGTTAGTTTATGCTTAATAAGTTAGTTAAAAGCTGTTTATCATCTGGTAATCAAGTTAGGCTAGGTAGATTTCATTTTCAAAACTTTATAAGAATCTGTCAAAGTTATAAGGGGTGTTTGGCATAAGCTAATTTGACTTCAATTAGTCAAAGGTTTTTGTGCAATTTAGGTGTGTCAGCTTTGGTTTCATTTTTAATCATTAGAAAAGAAGATTTTAAAGGTTAGTTTGCAATAATGAGAAGGTTTAAGCTTATTTTGTGTATGTCAGCACCAGGGGAGCAAATCCTTGGAATTTGATTATTAAAATTTGAAGCAAAGCTCTTTAAGCTTTTGTGTGTTTAAATTGTGTTTGTACACACTCAAATTGAGTGAGTTATGCAGGAGTAACCACTAGGGTGTCCTGCATCTGTCTTTTAGCCTTTGTCATTTGCACTAGCAGTGGTAACTTAAGTTACCACTGCTGTCACCTTTAAGTTCAATTTAAACTAGCAATCTTAGGATCTAGGGTTTTAAATTCAGTTTACTTTTAGTTTTGATATAGCTTAAGTTAGAATAAAACTTAATTTTCATTTTCAAAATCATTTGCTTAGGTTCATTTAGGATTAAAAGTCACAAAAATTCCAAAAAGCCAAAAACAAATAGTAGGTTTAAGCATTTAGCTTTTAGTTCAAGTTTTCTAGCTTATAGTTTAGCTATTTTATGATTAATTTTCTTAGCTTGTATATATGTTATGTTCAATTTTTCAAATGCTTAGGTGACAAATTGGCTTATTTGAGTTTTTTTTAGCTTAATTGGATTTTGTGCCTTTAAGTGTCCTTACTAAGTTTAGCATTTTCATCATCATTTTCAGTTGCTTTAATGTGTTTCCAGCTCTTATTTCTTTTCTTAATTAGAATAAGCACATCATGAGCTTCCCATAACTTCTTTTGTTTTTAAAATTGAGCTTCATTTGAGCTTTTTACAAGCTTGTAAGCAAAATCAAGGGTAAACCCCTACTTTCTGCAAACAGTTTTTTAAAAAGCTCTTATGAGCTTAATATTGATTTTCAGTTAAGATTTTCTTTACAAAAGTTGCTCAAAAATAAGCCCTTTAAAAGTTCTAGTATTTAGTTTTTCATAAAAAGCAAAAAAAAAAAAAAATTGCAAAAAGTTGGGGTTGCCCACCCTCGAACCTGAGACCTCACACTTATAGACCCAACACCTTACCAGTTTGCTTCAATAGCTCATCCGTCATTGTTTCTTTCCTTTAAATACTTATACACGATTTCATTCCCTTTTTTTTCAATAATAAGCCGTAGCTATATAAGCTCATTTGAGGGCTTATTCGTTTAGCAATTTGGTTTTTCTTATTTTTCTTGTGTTCCTGCTAGTGTTTAAGATTTACCCTGAATTTTTTAGATTTTTCCAGCTTAAATTTTATTTTTAATCAATTTTCGAAAGTTAAAATCTTAAAAAATCAATAAAAAATAGAAAAAAGTTTCAGAAAAATACAAAAAAATAGTTTTTAGTTTTATAAAAAATAGCTTGAGGTTTACATTCAGAAAAATCATTTTCACCACTTTTAGATTTTAAATTTCATTTTTGAGCTTTAATTTTTAATTTTAAAAATAGAATTTTAATTTTAAAAATAGTTTTCTGAGTTTTTATAATATTTTAGACTTTTCTAAGCTTAAAAATTATTTTTCCCAATTTTTAGTACTTAATTTGCTATTTTTGAAGATTTAATTAGATTAAATTAGTCTTTAATTCATAATAAATGCAAAAATAATCAAAAAAATGTTTTTCGTTTTCCTAAAATTTTCTTTGTCCTATTTTAGGATTTAGAAAATTAGGTTTCAATTTTTAGGATGTTTAAATTTAGTTTATTTGCTTAATTGTCGTGTTTTATTTGTTTCCAGTATTTGTTCAATTGTTTAATTGCTTTTAATTGTTCAAATTTTTAATTGTTGCATTTTATTTAGTAGATATAGATTATCAAAAATATCTTTGCTCCATTCAAATCATAATCCAAGCTTAAACGAGGTTTCAATTTCACTAGTCGTTGGGAAAACGACCCGGGTGATCATACTTACCCGGTTAAATATACGTATTATATATCATATTATATATATTTTTGAGAGTGAATTTTATCGAGGATCACTTGGTAATTTTCTTAATTGCTCTTTTAAAAGTATTATATTTTATATATATTTTACAAGTATATAAAACTGCTATCAGTATCCCATCCGTTTCTGTTTCTATTTATGTTATCTTACACCTACACCCTGGTAACCTTTTAGAAGACCTCTTTGACAGTAATGAGTATACTTGCGCTACGGTGGACAGTTTGATCCTCCTACCAAGCCTTATGGTAATTATATGCTTATGACAGGTATGAGTGTTAATTTTCGTACCATAGTTGTTATAATTTATTATACACCCGAGAGAAAGGGAGAATCCCAAACACTTATATGAAGGTGCTAGTAAAGTATATTACCTTTTCGTGCCTTTATAAATTACGACCGGTTTTAGTAAGTTTTGTGTCGGTAAACTGCTTTTAAATAGTAGGTTAAATGCCCCCTCATATTACTATTGTCTAGGTAGAAAAGCCCATTTGCTTGAGGACAAGCAAATCCTAAGTGTAGGGGTATTTGATGAGGTGTCATTTTATACACTATTTTGGGGTCATTTAACCCCTTAAATCATGCAAATATGCCCAGATTATGTGCTTAATCGTTTGTTTTCAGGTTTTAGCACTTGGGCTCATTTGGAGAAGAAACGGACAAGACTACGACTCTACACCATTTATCTTGAAGAATTGTGCATACAGAGCGTGGAGACGGCGTCTGTCGCACAGGTTTCAGCGACGGTGTCAGGATTTTCTGACGCCGTCATGGATTTGAAGACGGTGTAAGGACGTAACCGACTTAAAACGGCTCTAGAAGATTCCACTTGGCGACGGTGTCACGACTACAACACGGCGCCGTCGTGACGCTTTTCTTATATATACAAAACCGATTTTAGGGTTTTTAGTGTGTAACTTTGTATAACTTTTGGGAGACGAACCCTAATCATTCTTTTAGGCAGGGGTTTTAGGCCGTCTTTAGGGCCTCAAACCTATTGGAACTGAACTTTTTTCCATGTTTTAATCAAGTAAGATTGTTATCTTTAATCATTCAACATGTCTATGTATTGTTTAATTGATTTATGTTCTTGCTTTCTTTATAACATGCTAGGCTAAACCCTCTTTTGTATTTACTTATGATTGTATGAAACTTAGATTGTAGATCCTTTTAATGTTGCTTCTTGTGATGGATGTGCGCGTTAGGCTTTAGAAAACTAGCTATAAGATATTAAATTGGAATAGACGTCTAAAGAAACGCGAGTGTGTAGAAAGGATACCATCAGTAACAATCTTCATACTACCTTACCCCTAATATGTTTGATCCCTCTTAGGATATTTCAATTGCGTTTTCATTTAATATACTCTTAGGGGCCTTGTAATATTCTTCATACTACCTTACTTGTGCGTTGCCTTAAGAGAATATTAAATATACAGCGGGTTCGTGTAATTCGTTCATGACTTAGGAATTACTTATATAAATCATCACAAGAAGCAATCTAAGGAGTAATACATGATTAAGTAAATACATATTTTTATCATAAAGTTATCACCAGTAGATTAAATTATATTTAGTTTTATTAGCTTAATCAAACCAACCTCTTAAACCAATGATTTTTACTGCTTTCTATAAAATAAAAATACAAAAATAACCTTCTCTCAACCCCGTAGACCTCTTTTAGATTATGTTCGAACCTTCCCAACCTATTCCCCTAGAGAACGATAACAACCCCCGAGTCTTACCTATACTACTACTACAATGATTAGGTACGCTGCCTAGGGAGTTGTAAAACTTCGTGTTGAAGTCTTTACGACAACCGTACATCACGGGTGTCAAAATTCTTCCATGCTTTACCATCAACCAGGTGTTGCATCTTACCATTCTCCGTAAACTTTTCAATAGCATGCCAAGTCATTTCCTTTGCAGTGTGATTAGACTTGTACAAACGTTGTTGTCTAGGAATGATCGAAAAGCAACGCAACACCTTCTTAGGAACTTTCTTCCCCGTTGTGTTATTGTCTTTCCATCTACTCGTTTTACACACCGAAAAAAACTACATATCTTTGTTATCGGGGCCCCGAAATAAGAAGCAATCATTTACACAAGCATGTATCGACTCGTACCTAACCTGGTCATTTTAAATGTCTTCTTTATTTTATAGTATGACAGTGGGAGCTTGTATCCTAAACTGGTGGGAAATGCCTCTTGGAAAAATTATAGCATTTCATTGAAGATAGAATCAGTCAATTTACCTTTGACTTTAAAATGGGTAAACTTTGCCATAAAGTCTAATCGAGTCATAAAGTCACAACCCAGGTACAGCTCCTCGTTGGCACCGACGTATCTCTTCAAACTCGTCACATTTAGCTTGAGTCAGTTGGTTACTAAATGCATATCTATTTATAGGGCTGCATTTAGGGTTGTGCGATCGTGGATGTGTATCTGATGGTTGTGGATGAGCCACATGGTGGTCATCTAACATAGGAGACAAGAATGACACATGACGGGATATCTTTGGCTCTGGTAGATATGAGAATGTTGTGCACTACCCACATGTTCTAACGAAACACCCGCGACACTACATTTGTACCAATGAGGTAGCTACACGTGGCGGTTGCTAACTAACGGTTTTGGGGATTAGTCCCAGACCAACCATTGCTTGGATTTGACCCTCGGAATGTGATATTTTGCCTAGGAATTTCCTAGGAGAAACGTAATGGGCCTTTAGCTTGTGGGCCGGTTATGGTCGTATGGGCTTTATCCATTTGGGCTGAAACTCTTACACACTATCACTAACTATATGAAGCGTTGTCCATTCTATTTATAGAGTGAAATTTGCTTGTTTGGTACAATTATAAACCATTTGAAAAGACGCCAGTGACACTTTTTTATGACTAATTCTTAGTAAAGCATGCCTAACCGAATAAAATCGTGTTTCTAACGACAACCATCAGTGACACTTCTATCCTGTGTTTAAAGGTTGTTTTTTTGGCTGTTTGAGTTTTTTTTTTTAATAAATTTTATGATATTTGGGTAAAAATGTGTTAAGCATGATTGGCCGCACGTTGATGCGGGACGTTAATTTTTTATTTTTTTTGCGGCTTTATTTTTTCGGTCTCATGTTTAATAGTTTTTTTTATATGGGCTTATGTGTTGGGCGTCATGTCGTGGGTATTTTTTTATCTGAATAAATCAATACTTTTGTAAAAAAAAAATCTTATTTTGTGCCGAGGAATTTTTTTTTTGTGCAATAGTTTCTTTTTTTTATATGGGCTTATGTGTTTGGTCTCATGTCACGGATATTTTTTGAACTGAATAAATATGTACTTTTGTAATTTTGTTTTCTATTTTATGCCGAGCAATTTTATTTTTTTTAAATTTGCCTAGTTTAAGAAAAAAAACCAAAAAAAAAGCCTAATGAGCCTGTTACTGTTAGCAACCTGCTAGCAAAATTACCTGTAGCATTGTAGTAAACTTGTCAAAACGACATAATTTTTACCCAACAGTGTATATTATATATATACAATATATATATACATATATATAATACATATATAGGTATACATTATATATATATATTTATATATATATATATATTTGCTTGTTTAGTACAAATTACTATATTATAGGGATCTAATGTTACGAAAGAATTGTACGGTGTTTGTACGGTGTTTACGAAGACAGTGTTTCCCATTGTCCGTAAACTTTTTCTTCAGGTAATCCAAAACGGTCACACAATGTTCTATCCCAACAAATCGTTTACCTGATTCCCTGTCATTGTTGCGACCGCTTTCGCCTCGATCCATTTAGTGAAGTAGTCGATAGCCACGATAAGGAATTTCAAGCCTCCCGCAGCAACAGGGAAAGGACCAGCGATGTCGATACCCTACTTGTGGAATGGCCATGGCGAGGTGATGGGTGTGAGCTCCTGTTGTGGATGGCGCGGGATTGGTCTATGTACTTGGCAATCATTGCATTTCTCTAAAATGTCGCGTGCGTCGCGGTGCTTATGTGTGGGCAGTAGTACCCAGGATCCGTAAGGCTCTAGCTAATACAGATCGTGGTGCCTGACGTGCATAATGCATGAACCCGCATGAATCAACGCGTAGCACTTAGTCTGCCTATGAATAGGACCGACGCATCAGTGTAAGCCATGGTTTGTGGATACGAACGCTCGATAGAAGACACCATTTCGAAGTTCGAATCTCTGCGCCTGCGGCGTTTCGCCGCGGATCATTTTGTTCCTTGAGGGAGCGCCGTGCCCTTTGCTTTAGAATTCCAATGAGTGGGTCATCCAAGTAGGATCCTGCTCTTCTATCCCGTGGATATATCCATCTCCGAGATGGATTTGATGCTTCAAGATTTAGACCAACACCCTGCTTTGATAGGTGCGCGAAAAAACTGGATGCGATCTTACTTAAAGCATCGCTTTTTGTTTGTCACCTCTAGGAACCTGCCGAATGGTGAATCTATCAAAGCCCTGGATTAGCGACTTGGTCTTGTCGAGGTATCGAATCATGTTGTCTTCTTTAGCCACATATTCGCCCAACACATGGTTGGCTACCAAACGGGAGTCCACATTTGCTTCTAGGTTACGTACACCCATTCGAGCTGCAATGCGTAGTCACCCGCAATTAGGGATTTGTACTCCGCCTCGTTGTTCGTGGTGTGATTCAAAAACGCAGTGGTAATGTCGAATTCCATTCCTTCCGGGTTTAGTGAGGATGAGGCCTGCGCCCGGAAACCGTCCTACCGCATGACGATCATCCGTGAATAAGATCCATGGTCTGGGAGTTTTTACTTCGGCTTGGGTGAGTACAGCATCGGTTTCTGGTTTTTTCGATGAGAAAATCCGCCAGTATTGTTCCTTTCACTGCAGGTGCGTGGTCTGTAGAGATGTTATGCTCTCCTTAGCACACGCTCACTTTTGCAATCGTCGAAGCATCAGGTTTAGGTAACCTGTTTGATGGGTTGATCTGTGATTACCACTATTGGGTGCATCTTGAAAATATTGCGCAGTTTTTGGCTACAAAAAACTAACGCCTGGATTCAGCATTTCCACTTGCGCTATAGTTTGATTCCGTTTCCTTGTGTGATTTACATACGAAGTCTACGTGTTTGTACGGAGTCCCTATCTGTACAAGTAGCACGGGCTATTTGCCACTGCGTCGCGGGATAAATATATTATCAACTCCTCCCCTGGTCGGGGAGCGACTAGCGTGGGAAGTGCTGCTATATGCTGCTTGAGCAGCGTGAAAGCTTCTTCTGCTTCTGTAGTCCAACGGAAGTCTCCCTTCTTCGTACACTTCTTGAGTGTTTTGAACAAGGGGAGTGACTTGTCTGCTGACTTGGATAGGAACCTGTTCAAAGGCTAAAACTTCCCATTTTAACGACTGGACTTCTTTCATCTGTGCAGCTGGTGAAGGAAGTTGGATGGACAGTTTTGTTTTTTCTGGACACGGCTTGATGCCGTCAGGTTCTATCAAGTATCCGAGGAACATGCCTTCTCTAGCCCCAAAAGTGCATTTTTTAGGATTTAGCTTCATATTGATTTTTCGCAGTGCCCTGAAAGTTTCTACAATGTCGCGCACCAACTCGTCTTCGGTGTGGCTCTTTATAACAAGGTCATCGACATAGACTTCCAGGTTGCGGCCCACTTGCCCCTCGAACGCGTTATTACAGTCGCTGGTAGGTGACACCCGCATTTCTTTAGGCCAATAGGCTCTTTGTATAGCAATATACACCTTGACTTGTGTGAAAGGATGTTTTTTCCTCGTCATCCTTGGCCATTTTGGATTTGGTGATGTTCCCTATTGTATGCAGTTCCTAGAAGCCCTTGAAGGGGTATCTCGCATGAGGACTTCACTTTCCAATCTATCTCCGGTAGTAGTGGATAGCAGTCTTGTGGACTATGCTATGTTAAGTCGGTGAAGTCACGACATCGCCAGCTACCATCGCTTTTGTTGACCTATAACTGGGTTGGAGAGCCAAGTCATGCTAATAGACTTCTCGCATGATCCTGCCTCCACGAGTTTTTGTACCTCGTCCAGAAATGGCCGTAGCGCGCTACTGTAGCGTGCCCGTGTTTTTTCTGCCTTCACTTGGAGGGAGTATCCTTGTCGGATTTTCACTTGTGTTCTGTGATCGATCGTTGGGCACTCCAGTCATGTGTGTTTTGGTTATCCCATGCAAAGATATCGAGGTTTCTTTGCAGAGTGCGCACACGGCCCGCCCTACCCGTATCAGACAGAGGACCCCCCGATCGATACTTCTTGCTCGGGTAATCGGGATGAATCGCGACTTCAAGTTTGTCACTTTGGTTGTGTGCTGTCTAGTAGTCTGCGGCACGTCACATTTGTGATGTGTTGCATTCTGTTGGGCGGTGCGTGCGGTTGTGCGGGGCGGTGTTGTGTAAATGGTGACAATTTCGCCATCGACGGGAATTTAGCATCAGTTGGCCGTGGATGGGATCCGCGCGTATCGCGAGGATTCCCTGGTCTTTCCATAATGCCATTGTTATGGGATGGTGATTGCTCACTGAAATTATCAGGCTTGTTGTGGAGGTGCTCTTATTGCCAACATAACCGGTAATCGTTAGTTGCCCCATGGGCCATATCTTTTCTCCCTTGCAAGACATGAGCAACGACGGTCAGTTCGGTCGGGTTTAACTGATTTTTACTTCATGGGCGCAGTGATTTGGAAGCATGTTCGTACAATATGTCTGCAGGATGCTCCTCCAATCAATGTACTGCGGTGTATGTCGTGACCCGCTGCATTATATCTCGATGGTAAGTGGCTCCTCCACTGCGTTGTCCGCCTTGCGTTAAAGTGGGAAAAAAAAAGAGATGTTCCCACTTCCATGCGAAAACTTTTTGGCTGACTTTTTGCTTAGTTCTTCGCTGCCAGACTGCACCGTATAAGATGGTGTCAGCCCTTGTCCCTAGGTGCGTTCTTTTCTTGCCCTCGCTCTTTGTTTATCTTTTCCTTCCTTGAGGTTTTTCAACCAGGTGATCAATCTGCCTTCTTTCACCAATTTGTCATTTAGCTGGCGCAGATTGGGTGACGCATCTAATTGGTAGTATGGCCTTCTGCCTATGATACTCACAGTAACCGTTTCCCCACGGCGTTGCTCTTCTGGAGTGAGCATCTGGTGGTGGCCTTGGAAGTTTGCACCTTCTGTTGCGGTGTATCCTCCTTTGGGGTCATAGACAGTAGGGTGTACTTGTCGTTCCCCCGATCCGCCCCTTGACCGCTGGTAGCTGTTGTTGCGACTGATACTCTGGGTCGATTGGATTGGTCTCTGGATCTGTTATGTGAGCCTGTTGTTTGAGTGCACTTTTATGCTGTCTGCTGGCGGGGGCTTTCCTCCTTGGATGAAGGACCCCCCTGTGCGTTTCATCAACTCATCAATGGTGTGGGGACCTATCATTCAACTTTTGATAGTTCTGGGTTATTTATTCCATTCATAACCCTGAGATCTTGAGAATTGCGGGGGGGGCGCGGGCAACAAGCCTGAAGTGTATGCATCGTCCTTATAGCGCTCTACGTAGGAGCTTGTGGAACTCTATTGGCGCTGTTTCCCTGGCAAGCTCGACAGGGTTCTATGGCCACAATTCTTCCTCTGAGTAAATTTAAAGCGGAATGCCTTCGCAACCTTCAAAACCCATCCAATGCGTATGGTGGTTAGTTTGCTGAACCAGTTTCGCGCGGGCTTCCTACTAAACGTGGAATTGACATGTGGCCACACGTGTTGTGACCAGTTTTCAATAGTGGCGCCGATTCGAAGATTTTAGATGGTAATCAGGTTCACCTGTCCCATTTCATAGTTTTTACGTTAGCAGGCATGACGCCTTTTCTTATCCTCCGAGAAGGCTGCTTAATGGCCGCGTAAATGAAGTCGATCCTTTTGACGACGCCTATGCGACGGGACTTATCGTCGTCTTCTTCAATCACGATATTTGTTCTTGGATTTCCAGCTTATTTAATGTCCCGTGTCTGCATCCTCGTTGTCCGAGGAGTTTTCTGAGGACGAGCTTACTCTTCTGCGGCGCTTGCGCCGACTGTCCTCGGAGTCCGAACTTGGAGGACTTTCACTCGGGGAGCGGCCTTTGGTCCAAGCTGCTGAATGGACATCGCGATCTGCCCAGCCTATACGACGCTGATGCTTCCTAGTCATTGTTGCTGAGTGTCAAAGTTCTGTATGTAGTCGTTTGGAGTACCCGAATTTTTCTTTCTCGATTTCTACCGAATACTGTGAGGTCGACAGTTATCCTTTCCGCGCCTTTCCTTTTGGTGGCGCGGTGGAGATACTTCGTCCTCCGGGCCGAGTTAAGTCGGGCCTGTAGGCTCTGGCTTGATCTCTTTTTTGTTTCCTCTTGCATGAGGGCGACCAAAGTCTCGTAGTTTTGAGATACGAAATCACTCGGCGCCAATTCAGTCGCGACCCCTTCCAGTGTAAGGTTGTTAGCCCCTAACTCGGGACCCTTGTTTCGAAGGGGTGGGGGTGGAGGGCTCGGTTAGTAATTCGTCCTGGTACACCGTTTTGGGAGGGGAGGTGAAAGTAGCACGCTGTAGACCTTCGTGGGGCTGGTGATTGTTGGCGGTTGTCTTGGGGTGTCCCCAGGGGTGGTCCCATCGCTGTGAAGACCAGATCATGTGGCGCATTGGCGCTTCCAGAGGCCTGCTTGGAGATCTGTCCTAGAGGTTTGGATGATCGCTTGCTTCTTCGTCTGTGGATGTTCCGTAGGTAATGTTTCGTTACTTTGTACATTTAGATTTTGGTAGTGTTACTTAGTGTTGGGGCCCACGTGCTGGCGCCCAATTTTTTGTTGATACAAAAGTTGGACGATCCTTGATTAGGTCCGTATTAGGTGTAATACGGATCTGATAGGCTCCGGTTCCTGTACCAATTAAGTCTTGATATATGAGACCTGCGCACTAAGAAAACAAAGCCACGTCTAGGCTTTAGCGGAGATTGTCTCAATGATTATCCTCCAGGATTGAGGATGTAGTATATGGTTCTAGGTTTTGGTAGAAAGTTAGGGTTTTATGAGGGAGTACTTAATGAGAGCGCATTGTTGCTCTTTATACACTCACCAAACCCTAATGGGCTTTGTCTCATTAATTAGGTTAGTATCCGAGAGGCCTCACCGTTATTTAGTAACTGGTGGGCCCACCTCATAATTACGACTCGTTCGTAACGGGTGTTCTAGATGCCTGCGCACGTGTGCCGCTTGTGGGACCTCATGGGGCCATAAATCACGTCGATGATAGCCTCATATGTCAATGGCTTCCCCATAGCAATACCATTTGGGCCTTGGAAGCCCGTATTGATGTCGCTATGGCCCCATTCATTATGGGCATGGTATAATAGTACTATTCGTGGGTCGGGTTCATGACCCGAGGTTGGACTATACGTCATCATATATCATTTGAGATGTCACAAAGCACTGTTCATCCCAAGCACTGTAGCTACAGTACCAGCTACAGTACCGTGATGTTGGGCTCCCACTTTGGCCTAGTTTTTTGGGCCTCAACTTTGGGCCGATCCTTTTTTTTTTTTGAAAAAAAAACGGTTCACACAAAAATATGGGAAAAAATGTTACAAAAGTACCGATTTATTCAGATAAAAAAAATACTCGCACAAACATTTTCGATACATAATAACTTTAAACATAAGGCCCAACACATAAACCCATATGATCTGCACAAATGAGAGTAAACCGTTAGCCTTACCGTGGGGCGGACCCCACGATTAAGCTCCGGCGTGAGAGTAAGTATACATGTTTGCAAGAGAATCAGAAAATGTCAGAGTATATGTGTGTATTAATGATCAGATATAATGTACCTTTTTGGGGTGTGAAATGACCCATATTTATAGGCAAGCTCAATACTAGGGTTTCCTAATATTTCGCTTGCGGCTGTTAGTAGCCGGAGTGGGTCCCTTGTCGGGCAAGGGTCCACGTGTAATCGTGTCTGCGGACGTGAGTATCCTTCCGCAGTCCGTGTTTGTCCGCGGAGGTGCAACGGGTGCGGCTTTAAAAGGTACTCACGTGCGTCTTTGGAATATCCGGAGCGTGGCCCTTGTCATGCTTAGTAGTCCGGCTATTTGTTGTATTAGGCCTGGGCCCATATGCGTATATTATGAACTAAACCCAGTAAGCTTGGTTCATACTATACGTCATCAGTTATGATTAGCAATGCTTTGGTTATGTAACCAAAGAATCATCACAATTTTGAGTGACGCTCCGTAGTGTTTAATAATTTTATTGATCCATCATAACGTATGCACAAATAAGACCCACGGAAGCCCGTAAAAAGACCAAGATTTCTAGGCAGTAAGGTAAGGTTTCTCAAGTCGAGGGTTTATTTGCACCGCAAAGGAAGAC
>BQNB010072937.1:2284-32268 GCA_026074375.1 Tanacetum coccineum
GGAAAAATCTGATTTTAGATTTATTATTTTAATAATACATTTCTTTTATAAATAAATATTTTGTTTTTATATTTTTATACTAATCATGTTTAATGATTTGTTTATCCATATCTTAAGTGATTGATCTTAGAAATAGAATTTTACGGTTAGTAATTTATAAACGTTTATTTTTATCGTAAACGTTTTTACATTTTGTTATTATCAAAACATCGAGAGGTCAAAAAATATAAATAATGTTTTTAGACATTATTTGTATTAACAGAACGAATTAAGAGAAGCTTTTATAAGCCGATACTTTTCTCCCGCAAAGTTTAAACGTCTCCTAAAGGACATTCATAACTTTCACCAACTCGATCACGAAACTTTCATTGACGTTTAGCTCTGAATGAAAGAAATGCTCCGCACTTGTCATGGACACAGTCTAACCAAAAGAGCGATAATTCAAATATTCTATCATGGTTTAGAGGGTCCAACTCAAGGAATTCTCGACGCCGGAGGAATCTTCCTCTATAATACTTCTAACAAAGTTTTCAAAATCCTCGAGGACAAGGTTCATCTCAAACTCGATTTCTTAATAATTTCCTAAAATGATCCTAAACCAAAAACCGTTGTTTCTGCCGATGGAAGCAACATCAACTCCGATCATGCCATTTTAATAGAGAAATTCTAAGCTCTTGCTATAAAAATCGATTCCAAATTCTTAATTATCATGAAAGAGCTCAAAGAGATGCGAGACGGTCATAAAGACAACCACGCTTTAGATTACTACATGAAGGATGACACGCCGATGTGTGAACCTCATCAAGCGAGTTATGTTCAAGGATATCACAGAGGATATCACGACCAAAAACCCATAAATTCGTACTTCTATCCAAATCATAACCCAATCCGTCACTATCCTCATTCCCGACCACATATTAGAATGCCACATCCATCACGACATTTCAAAATTCCTGAACCCTTAACGGAGGAGATGATAAGAGAGTTGATGGATAGTCAAATGAAAGCTAATGAGGTTATGAAGAATCAGGTAGTTGAATTAGAATGTCAAATCATGCAAGGATTAAGGAACCACCAAGCGATAATCAAAAACTTAGAGAGGCAATTTGAGAGGAAAATCGAGCATACTGAATCCCTTCCTTGTACCACAAATACCAAACCGAGACAAGAATTTGTCTACAACCCACCCTCAATCTGAAACAAAAATGACAAGGGCGATGTTTTATTCATCGAGGAGGATAAGATTGAACCTATTCTAACCATCTCAAAACCGAACCCAATCATGTCTAAATCACCAACTGTATTGCCTTTTCTCAAGGATTGCGTGGTGCATATCCCATACACTCAAGAGACACGTTGGTGACAAAGAGTTAAAATCATTTGGTGGCATTGGAAATGAAGTGTCAAAAAGAAAGATGGAGGACTTGGTGAAACCAATAGGACCAAATGTATCTCCGTCACTTGTGGAGTACATACCAAAAATCTCATACCCTTAACGTTTAAAATGTAAAATTTCTCACTTGAACCGTATCATCAAAGATCCTAAACCAGGGGAAGAGTCTAGCTAATGACTCATAAATAATTAAGCGCTTCTCGGGAGGCAACCCGTGCCCTTTTAATCTTGTGAATGATGTGTTATACTTGTTTGGTTCATATGAAAACTTGTGATAAAGGGATGTTTTGGATTTAATTAGTGTTTGTTTAGATTATGTTGATAACATCATATTTGGTTAAAATGGAACTTGTTGTTGTTTACTATTTTGGTTTATCATTGTTGAGTCTATAGGTCGAAAGGATTCTCAATAGTGTTTAATTTCAATTCATTAATCGGTAAATGATTTGGTCTTGTACTTTGTGACGATTGTGCGAGATAATTAATAAACATTACAAGTAAAGGTTTAACTTAGATTAATGTCGAAAGGAGTCTTTTGAAGTTCTAATCATCTTTCAAGTAAAGGGAATGTAACAATCTCTAACATTAAAGTCTATAGGTCGAAAGGATTATTTGTTGTTGTTGGTTTAGGCATAAGGCTCATGACATGACCACTTGATTGAGACTTATGTATAAATGATTTATAAAACACTAAACTATTATGATTGATTCTATAGGTTGAAAGGATTATAAATGATAATATAATTTCTAAACTAAACATCCTAATATCTATGTGATCATTTGTTCAAAAATGTATGTTCTTGTGTGCTTGCTTAATATTGCTTTTCCATATTATTTTCTTTGGTGGTTTGATCCGTGGCAATCATAACCACCGCCTTGTTACTTGCTTAAAAAAACAAATGACACTCGAGTGCAACCAAGTCTCATGGGAAGACCTTAACTTACCAATCCCTAACTACACATGACTAGGGTTATACTTGCCCGAATGTTCCTAATTAAATTGGTAATTCTTGTTTATAAATTTAAAGCATATTGTGAATGCATCACTCATATATAGGTCAGTCATGCCTCGCTATCTTCCGCTGCTATTTAGGGGTGTGACAGGGCGATATTGGAGTGTCAGGTCAAGAGGATGGTGAAGACAATGCTGTTGTAATTAACAAGGATGAAGGTGATAAGTCCTAAACCCTAATTTTGGAAATATAATAAGGTAAATTGCCTAGTTAACAAGGTGGTCCCTATTTGAGGTTACAACATTAAATGAAAATGATTAATACCGGTAGACACTAACAACCGCTACTAAGGTGGAAATTGTTATGGTATAGTAGCAATTATTATTAGGTTTAATATAATGTAACTTAGTCTTGTTTAAGGGTTCAAGTTTACATAATTAAAGTTAGGATTATATTTAAACTATGTTTGTTTATATTCAATAGATTGTACCACCCATCTCTGTGAAGTAAGGTGGGAGATAGATGTTAGTTTATACCAAACAACATGTATATTGTAGCATGGTAAACTTGGTTAATAAGGAAGGTAGTGTTGAGGGATATGTTTGTGTGGTTTACATTGTGTCAGTTCTTTTAAGCTTGTGGTAGTTGATTATATATTGCTTAGGGTTTTTTATTCGTACGTTTGTTACCCTTTGGCTTTCAAGATGGTTCATTTTCTTCTAACCGGTTATTTTGTAGACGTGTCTGATGTGTCGTTGTGTGGTGTATATTTTTATGATTCAAGTTTTAAATTTATATTTTGCCGACATAACCAAAAACAACACTTTAACGGGCAGTATACTCGGTCGGTGGTAGTTTCGTGGTAAGTAGGGTGTAGAACACTTGAAGCGAGGTTAAATCTCTCAATTTATTTATATTTTGGTTACCTAATCTATATTAATTCTAATCTAAGTCAAACCTATGCTAATCCTATGTTAGTTCTAATCCTAATTCTAACAGGTAAAAAGGGGGTTTCAGCCTGAGAGACTGGCACGGGTTTGGTTAGTGACTACAATCAATTCAAGACACTTTAACCCACGCGAGCAAATTTATAGAAGATAAAAGCGCGGTCGAGCCTTATGATAGAAAATTGTATTAGCCATCATTAATCCGATTAGAAGTTGGTTTGTTTATTCAGTGCAATGATTGGTTATCTCGAAAAGGCATATCATTCTTAGACTTAGGCAGGACTTTATCCTAAGACATAGACACATTAATTCTGTCACAATTAAAGTATCCACATAAAGCATCCTTATTTTCTGATTATAATCTATCTTAGGGATTAAAGCAATGATGATCTGGTTAAACCCTAGCTCATAGAGACTTTACCCACTTACTGCTTAATGGCAATTTATTCACTAGTAGTCCACTTGTCTAACTATCTAATGGAATATGAACTTTATTTGTTGAATTATCTAGATTCACCTACTAGTCAACATGTTCAATAAACCAAAGGCAATTTCTGTTAACTAGTTAAGCCAGAAGCGTATCCTTAGCACAATTTTAGAAGGACAACACTTGTGATCCTATGATTTTAGATGTATAAATTACTATATGGAGAGTTATCCCGGCATCTAGATTACTTGGTCCGTATTACTAGATCCAGTTGAATGATAGGTCGCATACAAAAGCATGTAAACAAGTATAAATTGATAAACATAAACAAGCATACAACGATAAATTAAGAAATCGAGATATAAACAAAACTAAACATTCAAATCTTCATAATAATGGCTAATACCCAAACGTATTAGCCTTAAACATCATAATTAATACAAGAGTAATTGTTTTAGCCAAGGTAAACTAACCGAGTTAACGAATGATACCAAAAATTGAACGATTACAAAAGTATAAGAAATTACACGTTGTCTTCTATGGACTGGAATGCATTGCAAGACCTATTCTGCTCTTTTTCTCCTCTAAAAATTGACTTTTGTGGTTTAGGTATCGAGAATACGATTTAGCACACTTAAAACTCATTTTTGAGTTTTCTATTTATACTGTCTGGAAGTCGGTTCGATACGGTGTATCCAATGGGTTGGATACGGCGTATTGGAGTTTCTTGGAGTATGGACCATGCTTGATATCTTCCAGAATCTTCACATACTATATCTCCAATACGGCGTATTGGTCTTCTCTGGATACGGCGTATTGATCTTCTTTCCTTTGTGGTCTTTGGTGAGTGCAGGCACGGATACGCCGTATCTTCCTTGATGGATACGGCGTATTGATTGTCAGAATAGTAATCTTCAAAATATCTCCGTTTAAGCTCCAGAATGCACGCCTTTTTCTTATATTCACCAAGTACTCTGTAATTACTGCAATTCCTAAATATAAACGATTAAGTAACAATTCTTTGCAATAACTATACAAAATGGGTTAATTACATGGGATAAATGATGCTATATGATAAAGTGTAAAATATACATATCCATTTATACCTAAAATAACCGAAATAAACCCAAAACAGACCAAAAATGGCAAAAATATGCTTGTATTTGTGTTTTGTGTGTACAGTACGGATAAGTCAAAAATCACAAGAAAACAGTCAAAAACGAGCAAGCACGGACACGAGAATCAGAAGAATACAAAGCTGAAGCCCGAAAAGCCAAGCCTCAGCTCGTAATTTTTCATGTCCAGGAAGTTTAGGTTTTCTCTTACTCTTATTTCCATATTATTCATACTTTGAAGTTTATTTTTACATTTAGGCCAATGCAAAAAAACTAAGATTAAGTGAGGGGATAGTAATCAAGAAAACGAAACTGATTTTAAAATTTTCTAATTTTTGGGCCAATTTAAATTTATGTAGACTTGTTTGCCCTTATAGTTGTTTTCACGTAATTAGGTTAATATATTAGCACTTGTGCTTGTAAATCATTATGAATACTGCAGTGAGATCACATTCGTGTAATGATAAGTGTATGTGCGTGATAAAGAGGCAACCTTAGGAATAAAATCAAATGGCCTTCCATTTACATATAATGATTTTAGCTAGCCACATCGGTTAGTTAACTTTCCACATGGACCTATTTGTTAGCACTCACTTTTAGTGCTAGATACCTTTAGAACACATGTTGAGCCATCCCGTTCGTTTGATAAAATCCAGAAAAAGAAAAAAATATATAACTTTAAACCTTAGCCTAACCTTTGTCAAAGTCTAAATCGTGGGTTGCTAGTTGCTTGGTATGTTGGATAGTTTTTGATGATTAGTAGTTATGTCACACTTCGCCATTTGTGTGTGCTATTCCAACAAAGATGGATATGCGCAGCTTCATTGATGTATTTTTGTGGTGTATGTTTATGCGAAGTGTGGGGGAGATGTGATGTGAAGAAAAAAAAATATATGAAAAAAAATATAGTCAATGTGCTATACATTTATGAAGATGAAGGAAGATGAAGTTTTTGAGATATCGATTACCAATGTCTAAGACGTTTGATATACTTATATGGTTATCGATGTATGTTGAAGAGGAGTTTGTAACTATAATCATTTCCGAGGTTTGCGGTTTGATGGGTAACTAGCAACATTGGGACTTAGACTTTTGACTTAAAATGTTCGTGATACACCCTTACCAATAAAGAATCCCATTCCTTATCCATACCCTTTACTAACCCAAAGCCTAATTGTTAGAACCCAATAAAAGTCCTCTTTAGATGTGTACACTTGGTGCTTACGCCCCATCGGTTTTTGTTTTGTTTTTATCTTCTTTCTTTAATTAGGCTTGAGGACAAGAAATCCTTAAGTGTGGTGGAGTGTTTGCGCACATTTCACTTATTTCTTTAAAATATATATATATATATATATATATATATATATATATATATATATATATATATATATGTTGATATTTCCAAAAAAAAATTAAAAAAAGGAAAAAAATTATTATTTTTTCCTTTTCTTCTATATATCTTTCTTATATTCCGCTTAGAGGGCAAGCACAAATTTTCTTTACCTGCTCAAGGGCGACAGAACTTAAGTGTGGGTGAAATTGATAACGCTTACAAAATTTGAAGTATGTTTTTTTAGTAAGCGTTATCAGTACTTTGTATTGTTATTTGCTATTTTTTTATATTGTTTTTGTTACTTTAAATGTATCAAAGTGTGTTTGCAAGTCTATTTGTCAAGTATAAGAGAAACAAGAAAAAGACGAAGAAAAGAAGTAAAAATGAAGTTTAGTACAAGTACGAAGAATCCCACATCAAGAGCAAGCTCGGGAAGCATTTCAAGAGCAAAAGAGTCAACCATACAAGCTTCCAAGTCCCGAGATAAAGTCAAATTAAAGATAAGTTAAAGAATAAAGACCCACGACAAACTACCATACACTCGGGAAGCTTAAACGAAGATATATTGGAAGTATATTTGTTCCTGACACACCTTCTCCATTTTGGCCATAACCTGAGCATAGAACTCGGATTGACTTGATTCAAGAGGCCACGCGAAGATAAGAGAAAAATCTACAAAATGGAGTTAACCCCTTGCTACCCATGAGCAGTGTGTCGGACGGCAATACATTGTGCCGCCCGACAGGAGTAGTGACGCCCGGCAGAGTCCCGTGCCGCCCGGTAGAGGCTCCGCTGACTTTTACAAGTTTCATTAACTCCCCAATTTAAGTGCCAACCGCCTCAAGTCCGATCAAGTCCCCTCATAACTCAAAATTCTAGATGATTCATGATACTTTGTGCCCAAGACTTATACTTGGTAGCCAAGGTTGATTTCTACTATAAATAATGGCCTTAAGACTCACTTTTCACATAGAAAAACCACCCTCTACCCTCAATGACGAATTTCACCATCATTATCTAACCCGTAAGACTTCTAAACCTCTGTCAAATCCAGAAGGAGTGCTTAAGAACATCAAATAAGGTGTTGGGTATAATTTTCTGGGTTGGTACGAAGCGTATAGTTGATTTGAGGCTTAAGGTTTTCTCTAAATCCTTCCACCACCAATTGTGATTGCTATTGTGGTGAAATGAACCGCGAATCAAACTTGTTAACATGTTTGTGAAATGAGCCACGAATCAAACTTGTTAAATAAACGTAATCATGAATTGGTTGATTTGGAATTTGTCACCATCATTCTTAACTTGTAATCAATTTGTCAAAACCATCTTCATATGAACAATCCAAGTATTATGAACTAATCCAAACAAGTGTTATCTTTTACTTATTGAATTTACTTGATCATCATTTTCGTGTTATTAGTTGCTTATATGGTATTTAGGCTTGTGGCATCCTCTTAACCGTTTTCCATATAGCATATTTGATACGTAGATTCTTCACAACCTGAAAAAACCTAAATCTTAGTGACCACCTCGGCTACTAAAAAAAATCTAGCTACAAATGAAGGGTCATACTTGCTCGTATGTTCTTAGCTTATTTGGTAATTCGTGTTATAAATTTAAAACTAGTAGTCGCGAGACACATCAGACCCTAATTCTAACTGGTGCAGATTTATGTAATTTTCAAGCTTATGATAGAATACATGCTATGACTGTTCAATTGAGCGACCGCCCCAAAAATGAAACACTTAGACTAGTAGAGAGTTGAGTGACTTTTTATCCCCTTTTCGTGAGGTGTTCGGCTTTGATGTTTTCTAGCATAAGTTGATATATAGATCCAATTTTGAAGTTATTCTTAAGAAATCTTTATAAGAAATGTTCTAATAGGTTCTACATGAGGGGCAACAAAAGTCAAGTGGGATGATATTTGATAACCTACAATATTGTAATTACTTTTTATGGCAAAAACCCTTATATTACGCTTGCAAATGTTTTTCACTAATTACTCCTCGATAATGAGGTGATTTACTATCATTTTATAGTTTCCAGGTGAAATGCAGGAAAATGACAAGAAACAAGAGAAAAGGGCTTAAAGTGTAATTATCTGAAGAATGTTACGACGTAACACCAAAAATGATTACACCGTAACATAAATTAAGTAAGTATGTAATGACAAGGAATGTAATGTGTAACACCATATCAGTTACTTCCGTAACCATGGTATTTAGGAAGAAAATCTACCCAAGTAGAAGTTACGCGCAACACACCCTTATTGTTTTACGCCGTAACCATAGAAGATCCATAAATTGGAATGAAGATCACGTACATATAGAAAAATTTAAATGTACGGACTTATAGATATAAATCTGGTTACTGCCAGCGAACAACTTACTGCCAATTATGGATGCCGTGTAATAAGGTTATGGCGTAACACCTTTATTAGTTATGCTGTAACAGGTTCGATACCTATAAATAGAGGCCTTATTCAAGCTATTCCGACATCACTTCCTCCATAGCCAATTGGAGAGGCGACAAAGGCTTCCACTTCAAAAGAATCCACCATGGAGTCCAAATGAGATCACACTTTACTTACTTTTTTATTTAATCGTGTGCAAATATGAATACTGAAAAGAATTATAAAGCTTCTCAATCAATGATTACTATCTAATTCTGTTGTTTCTGTTACATGAGCGGCAAAGCACTTAAAAGTGCGGGCCTAGTAATTAATTACCTTAACTGTTTTAAGAATGTTTGTTTCCTTTTAGATTATGGTTTCAATTAGAGATTGTAAGGAATAATGTTTCTAACTTAGTACAGACAGTACATAATATTAGACTTAGACATTTATACATAGTACCGACAGTACAAAGTTAATTAAGTACAGTTGTTAGATAGTACCGTTAGTAGAAAGTTAGTTAGTACTGTTTGAGAAGAATATTTAAAAAGATATTTTAGGAGATATTTTAGAAAAAGATATGTAGCCATTAGGGTTAACCTTAGTCTATGAAAATGACCCTAAGGCAAGTTAGTTGATTTAGTTTCTACACAAGATCATAGAGAATAACAAAATCATAGTTATCAATCTGGTAAACCGTCAAGAACACATAAATAAAGTTGTTATTTCAGTTGTTCAATGTTCTTCTTAGTACCTGAGTTAAGATTCCGCATTAACTTAATCATAGTATCATAGTCCCATTGTTTCTACATAGTCTTTGGGATTTATACACTCCTGGCTATCACCTTTATAGGGCTGCAAAAGATCCAGTACAGTTTAAAAAGGACCTTCAAGTGGTACAGAGGCTTTGATAAACTCTGGAATAAGAAGTAACAGATATAACCAGTTATTCAACTCCAACCAACAAAACAAAACAATGTTTTGGAACACAAGGTGAACATCCACCACCACCACCTCCACATAGACACAACAAAACACCAACACAACAAACTCTCATACGAGTCTCAACCCATCAAGCTGCCTATTCTCAAAAAGGGAAATATGATAATGGGCTATGAAAAGGAACACTATTTGGCTCTACAGACTATCAATTTGGGAGGTTATCCAAAATGGGAATGGTCCTGTGCACTTCACAACTGATACATCATGAACAAATTAAAGATTTTGCCTCCTAAAACAGGAGAAGAAGGTGACCCAGAGAAAGCGAAAGAAAGCTAAGGACCACCTGCTAATGGCCATACCAGAAGATCACTAGCTAAATCCCATAAGATGACTGATTCAGAAAGAAATGTGGAATGCAATCAAATCCCAGATTTGGTTGAAATAATGAATCCAACAAATGCAGAATACATCTGCAGCAACAGTTTGAAGATTCACTTATCCAACACAGATGGGATTCACAAAGGCTATGAGAGATCCAAAGTCATCTCAGTCAGTTAGAGATTCATGAGCATGTGGTTTTTATCATACTAAAGATGCCTAAACAGAAATTTCAAAGATCTCTAACCTTCTAGCTTGGTTACAAGTTTCCTAAATTATGAGGAAACAACCAGTATGGAGCAATAACTCCAGTTTTTTGTGTACTGTACAACAATCTAAGAGTCTTTACAAATAATGTAAAAGGCTCAACTGCTCATCTTCCACTATGCCGAAATTAGCATTTGTTTCTGAAAACATACCAACAGTACTAATGAAGGTTAGTACCAAATTGCTTATGGTTATCCAATACTTCAGATTATAATTCAAAGCATGAACAAACATAAAAAATCCCATATTCCCTTTGCTTGCAAGTCAAGCTAGATGTCCTCAATTGGATTCATGAAGACTTAGACCAGTGTGATGAATATGACCTTGAAGAAATGGACTAAAATGGCAAATGCAATGATCTCCATGAGAATGAACGAAGTTCTACAAGAAGACTGGTAGAAATGCTACATTTTGATGGGCAAAAGAACCTGTGGTTTTGAAAAAACAAATGTGGAAAGCTACAACTGCCGACAAAATAGGGCATTTTGCAAGAGAAGTAGAACAAAGGAAGATAACAGAATATGTGATGGAGTGGAATCCTGGAAATAAAGATGGAGCAGAACTGGAAAGAAATAAGAGTCTAAAGCATTGGTGACAGTTGATGGAGAAAGTGTTGACTGGACAACTCATTCAGAAGATGATGAAAATTATGCTTTCATGGCTAGCAACAGCTCAGGATCAGACACACAGGTAACTTCCTGTTTAAATGAGTGTAAAGAGTCTTATGTTAATCTTAAAATACTATATGATGCTCAAAGAGAGCAACTTAATGATGCTAGCGTAGAAATCATGGCTTTTATGACCCAAGTTCGTTTTTTTTTTTTAAAAAGGAAAAAAAAAGTTGAAGCACGTTAGTTGCCCATCAACTAGAGGTCAACTTTGGTATGAACAAAAAATCAAATTTATGAAAATAGATTTAGATGACAAAACAGATGTTCTAAACATACCATAAGAAATTGTTGGCTAAAGCTCAAAAAAGATAAAGATGATTAGAAGTAATATTAGACAAAGGAATCTTCTTTAAAAAATCTTGGTAAAATTGTAAATCATCATATGAGTGCCGCAGGGAAAAATTTGGTGCTATGGTATGGTGATTAACAATGATAGTAGGTGATATTTGAGTTATGAAAATTAAAGTTTTCATAAAGTGTCTTTAAGAGCAATAAAAGTTATTTTTGAAAAATCCACCCTTTGAAAAAAGGCTTGTTAAACCAAGTGAAATGCAGAGCAGGTACCCTCACCCAAGACAGGGAATAAAATCCCTCTGGACCTGATATGAAATAGAGACTCACAATATACATATGGTCCCAAAAGACTCAACAAGTGAGATCTGAATCCCAAACAACTCAACTTGATACCTGTAACTCTAACATTAGTACAGAAACTTCTGAATTAGTGTCTGAACCAGTTGTCAATGAATCAAATAAAAGTTCACCTAAGTATGGTCTATGCTTCCTATAATTGAGGAGTATGAACAGATAGTGATGATAGTATGGTGTCTATACAAACTAAACGGACATGATACACCTAGATTGCAACAAGCAAGTAAAATCACCTAGGAAAATGTTAAGAATCACTCTACACATAGTCCAAAACCAAGGTTAACAACAAAGTAGTGTAGGAATGGGTTTACTGAAAGAGCATGTTTTTATCTGTGTAGTTTTTTTAGTCATTTAATTAGAGATTGTGATTATCATGTAAAATTGGCTAAACAAGTTGAACTAAACAAACAAAATATGTCTAAGGGTAAAGTACAGGGGAGAGGAAACCAACATGTACAATGTTCAACAGGGTAATATAAACAAAATCTAATTTGTACCTTTAGCAGTAGCAAACAAGAACGTGTAATTAATCCAGTTAATACTAGTCTAAAGCTAGAGATTACTAAACAATTTTAGTACTGCTAGACGAAAAAGTAACAGACAGAGCATTATACTAACTAGTCACTGCCCCTGAAAAAAAAGTTTTTTTTTATAAATACTGTTTTAGCCCATTGGAAGGTGGTTAGAACAGCAAATGTTTTTCACAAAACTCATTCACACATCATCAAAGGCCTATCAAATGAACACCAGTACTAAGAACATGTTTTCAAAACAAAAAGTTTATACTGTTAAGGTAAAAGAAGTTATAACTAAGTTGGGGAAAAAATGGGACACATGCTGTTTAAGATAATCCCACAGCAGGTTGTAAAATTAAGAGAACGAACAGGATACAACCAAATATTCTCTTCAAATACAATGTTGATCCTAGTCTTAGAAATAATCAACTTTCAAAGATCCACAAGGCAGACTCACCCAAACAGGCTTGGTCTCCTAAAGAGTCTAATCTCTTTCCTTTTAAATGCGCAGGAATATTCCACGTAGAACTCTAAAGAATAAAGGAATTATTGATAAGTCGGATGTTACCAGACATAACAGGTACAAGGCTTACCTTGCTGACTTTCAAGAACATTAATGTGGCCTATGTTGCCTTTGTAGGTAGTAAAGGCTATATTACTGGTAAAGGGAAATAAAAACTGGTAAGTTAGAATTTTGAGGATGTAAGCTTGGTGGAAAGAACTTTCCAGCATTTCAACTCTTTTCTGTGTCACAAATGTGTGACAAAAAGAACAAAGTTTCTGTTTTCGTGACTCTGAAATGTCTTGTTTTGTGTCTCCGATTTTAAGTTACCTGATGACAAACAAATATTACTTAAAGTACCATACAAACAAAATGTACCTTCAATTTAGAGGAACATTGTTCCTTTAGTTAGGATTGCTTGTTTAATATTCAAATGCTAACAACTGATTATCTAACAAATGGCATATGAGGATGGGTCATGTTAATTTCAAAAACCTAAACAGACTGTGAAAGGGAAACCTTGACAAGGATTACCTACAAAGAATTTTCAAATGACCATACCTTGTTTGCTACTGACTGAAAGGAAAGCAACACAAAGCATCTTGAAAGGCCAAGGTTAGCCTAGCTCTATTAGTCACACCCTACAACTTTCTTCAGTATGGAGTGGTTATGGAAAACCCTACCAATTACATCTGTCAGTAGTATAAACCCTAAGACCTATTGTTTTGGTTTCACTGATGATTTAGCATATTTTAGTTGGACAATTTTCTTAAGAACTAAGGAGAAACTATTTGCAAGTCTTAAGGACTTTAAATAGACAAATAGAGAACCAATTTAATCAAATATGTTAAGACTATTAGATGTGACAATGGAACAGAATTTTAAAAACAGGGATGTTATTGAATTCTTTTGATTTAAAGGGATCAAGAGGGAATGCAGCAATGCCATAACTCACAACAAAATGGAGATGCTGAGGAAGAAAGAACATGACCCTTATTGAGGCAGCAAGGACCATGCTTGCAGATTCATTTTTACCTAACACTTTTTGGGTCTGAACAGTTATGCTGCTGTTAGTTCTAAACAAACAGGTATTAGTGACCAAGCCTCAAATAAGACACCTTAAGACTTTTAACTGGGAAGACACCAATTATTAGTTATATAAAGAACTTTTGGTGCCAGGTACCATCTTTAATATCATAAACCACTAGCAAGTTTGTTGAAAATCGTTGATGAGGGATATTGTTGGGTAATCCACTACAAAGTAAGGCTTTATAGAGTATACAATTTAGAAACCAAAAGAGTTTAAGAAAAACCGCATCACATAAAATTATTAGAGAACAAAAACCCACGGTTGCAAAGGGAAAGGACCAACTTGGCTTTTTGATCTTGATTATTTGACTGATTCTATGAACTATCATTCTGTTAGATCAGAGAATCAAGCGAACCTTACATGCAGACAACAAGAATCTAAACAAAATACAGGCAAAAAGAACAAAATTGTATGCTAGGGATTACTGAAAAAGAAATGAAACGATCAAGACCTGCGTTGAACTGCTATATGCATTCCTATTCTGCCACAAATTCATCCGCTTTCAAATATCAGATAATAAGAAAGGAGGACCAATAGAGGAAGAATAAGTCCACTTTCTAGATATCTGCAAGACTTAAAGGGCAAGAAAAGGAAAGCTTAATAGAAGCTGAAGCTCTCAAGGAAGTTCTTTAACAATGACCTGAGAACTTGATTACTCAGGCAGGAACTACTAAGTCTAGCAGTACTAACATTTTTAGTACTGTTAGCACAACAGCTAAAGCTAGCAGTACTAACCTTGTTAATACTGTTAGCATACCAGTTAGTACTAGCCAGAACCAGATATGAGTCTGATCTCTTTCAGACACAACCAATTCCCAAGAAGATGATGCTGAAATACCTCCTCTTAGGATATTCATATGAAGATACTACTGATGGTATCATTTACACCAATCATCTTATTATGATGAGGGTAGCAAGGGCTGACTCATAAATTTGGAAACATTAAGGAATGTTAGTCCTATTCCCACTTCAAGAATTAATCCCTCTCATCTTCACACTTATTTCTAGTAGGATCCAACATCAGCATGTATCAAACAAGAAGTCAAAGTAAATAAAAAGATCCTGAGCTCATGCTTTTGTTAGTTATGTTCAAAAGCAAAGGAGAAACAATCATAAGGACTTTCATCATTGTTTATTTGCTTGTTTTCTATCTCAAAATGAACCCAAGAAGATTTCAGAAGCTATTGAAGATGAAAGCTGGGTTGATGCTATGCAAGAAGAATTGTTGCAGTTTAAGATTCACAAAAATTTTGGACCTATTAGATTTGCCTTATGGGAAAAAAGTTATCAGTACAAGTTGGTGTACCAAAAAAGAAGGATGAAATAGGAGTGGTTTGTCAAGCAACAAAGCAGATTGGTTTGACTCAGGACACAGGCAAGAGGAAGGAATAGACCTATGATGAAGTTTTTTGCTGTTCCTGTGGCTATAGCTTTAATCCATAAGGATCTTTTTAGCATTTGTTCTCATAAATTGTCTTTATAGTCTATCAGATGGATTTAAAGTGTCATTCACTATGAGCAAGATTGATGAAGATGTCTATGGTCTCAACCACCAGGTTTCCAGATTCTAAGTATCCAGAGAAAGACTATAAAGTGGTTAAAGCTCCTGTAAGGTACATCAAGCTCCCAGAGCCTGGATGCACAATTATCCACTTTCATCTTGAATAATGGATACAGAAGAGGTACATTTGACAAAACTCTCTACCTTAAAGAAGGACAAACATGATATCATTTTAGTTCAAGTCTATGTGGGAGATATCATCTTGGGTACCACAAATGAAGTCAGGTGGTTATGATTTGAGGCATAGATAAGAGTAGATTTCAGATGATTTCAATGGGAGAGCTCACTTTCTTTCTTGGCCTACAATTCAAACAGAAACCAGATGGTATATTTATTGTAGCCAGGATAATATGATGTGCTGAAATCCTGAAGAATTTGACTTAGCAAGTGTTAAGCCTGCCATACACCAATTTGAGACTCAAAGCCTTTAGTCCAAAGATGAGAAGCAGTGATGTTGATGTCCATCTATGTAGGTCAATGATTGGCTCCTTAATGTATGTGACTGCTTCTAGGTCTGACATTATGTTTGCAGTCTGTGCTTGTTCTAGGTTTCAAGTCACTCCAAAGACCTCTTATTTAAGTGCTGTCAAAATAATTTTTAGGTACCTAAAGGGCTAACCCCACTGGGCCTTGGTATCCTAGAAGATCTTCATTTGACTTGGAAAACTTACTCAATAGTGATTATGCTGGAGCAAATCTTGATAGGAAATCCACAACAGGAGGTTGTCAATTTCTTGGCAGAAGACTCATTACTTGGCAATGCAAAAAGCAAACCATTATGGCCACTTCTACTACAGAAGCCGAATATGTTGCTGCTGCAAGCTGCTGTGGGCAAGTTTTATGGATTCAAAATCAAATGTTAGACATTGGTTCAACTTCATGCACACAAAGATCTACAATTAATTAAAAGGAAAGCACCATTATGGCATTAACAAGAAATCCGAGTATAGACATGTCGAAGACAAAGCAATTGCTATTAGGCACCAACTTCATACGATATGCTTAGAGATAAACTCAGTACAGGTGCTTAAGATCCACACTGATGACAATGTACGCTGATCTAACTAACCAATGCATTTAATGTTAAGCCGATTCAGTTCTTGGTTGTTTCAATTGGGATGATAAATCCATAAGCTACATTGGTTAAAGGGAGGCAATAAGAATGGGTCATCTGTGGATGAAAGAGGTAAAACACACCATGGCAAATCAAACTTGTTCCAAGAAACCCCAAAACACACACACATAACTAGTTATGAACACTACTCAACGTTAACTAAGTTCAAGAGTAAGAAGATTGCTCAAGTTGTTCGTGCTTGGATTCAGAGTTAGAATTCTCTTGTGAAGCATTTTGAAGACATGAGATTATATAGACCATCCAAAGAATATTTGTTGGTGTGGTTTGACCCACCAAGAGACGGGTCTATGTTATGTTTGACAATAATAGGGATGCATACCATTGAAGTGGTGTGTACCAGGTAAAATTGTTTTAGTATGTTTGATGTTTGAAAGGGATGGTTGGTTCGGAAACCACCTGGAATTGTGAGTCATGTTAGACTGGCAGGGAGGTAGAGTCTTTTTTTTTATAATGTTGTAAGGGATACATATACTTAGAATTATGCCTGTCAACGCTTTAAGAAGATTTAGAGAGTCACTGAAAGAGTATACAGATGGGTGCTGAAGCATCCTGATACTACATTGTTCATTCTTTGTTTAGAAACAAAGTATAGTACCGACCAGTCAACGCAAAGTTAGTACAGCTGGGCAAAGTATTGTACCATGCAAAAGAGACATTGGAGAAAAATACCCGCCATGGTACAAAGTGAAAATTGGAAAGTTTTCTTTAAAATTAGGTCTCCTAAACCATAAGAATCCATCTCATCGTCACACTTACTCAATGCAATCTCCTCTAACTGACATCTACTTTACAAAGCCTATTCCTCTCTTACCGAACAAGATCTCCTCATCTTCTAAGCAACAAGCAGCTCCTTGAGTCCTTGACCTAAAGCACAACAGATCCGCGTAATTGAAAAGACTGAAGGGAATGTTGAGTATCATGAATCATGATTTTCTTCGGAAAAGTTATATTTACATGCGCTCACAATGAAGTCCCTGTTTTTCGAACCAACATATCGGTTGAACAGTTTTGGACGTCTGCTAAGTCCAAAACAATCAACAATGTAAGGCACATAACTGCCAAAGTAGCTGGCAAGGTTGTGTCTATCTCTGAGGCATCAATTCGAACTGATCTTATTTTTGATGATGCTGATGGGATAGACTCATTACCAAATCAAGCTATCTTTGATGCTATTCAGCTTTAAGTGATAGAAGGGTCTTTAACAGTGTTAAACATTTAATAAAGCCTTGTTTTCACCCCAATGGAGGTTTTTATTTCACACAATTAATCATTGTTTAAGTTCCAAAAGTACCTCTTGGGATCAAATTCCTACAAATATTGCCACAGCTGTAATTTGTTTAACAACTAATCAAAAGTATAATTTTTCCAAATTAATTTTTGATGGTATGCTTAGACATCTAAGAGCAAAAGAAGAATTGAAAGTATCCACATTTTATTTCTATATTACTAGTTAGACAATTAGCTAAAAAATCTGTACCTTTAGATCCTTTCCAGTAGCTAAAGTTTAACTAGGTAAAGTTTTTTCTTTTATGATTAAGAATGGCAAACATTTTCTCAGGCAAAGTTACACTTTGTTTGATACTTGTTGTTCCAACCAACTCATGATGAGGGTGCTTCCTCAGAAAGAACTATCGTTGAACAAATCATCACCTCTCCTGCTCCCCACTAGGTGAAGTCCCAATGATCACCTAACTGACTCATCTTCTTCTCAACCAAGTGAGGTACCTTATGAGCAACAACCTGACCCTTCCCCAAGACCTTCCCCCAGACCTTCACCACAACCTTCAACCACTCCTATTGTTCCTGATTCAATCCCAGAACCTACTGGTGAGAATCTTGGAGATCATTCATCCAATGATACATCCCTTTCAGGGAATGAGGCAGGCATGACTCTCCAAAATGTCCTATGATCTATGTATCTCTTAGTCAACAGGTTTCAATCAGCCAAGGGAGCTAAACTCTGAAGCTAATATCACAAAGCTACAAGAAGCAAGCCAAAACCTATCATCAAACATCAAAAAGGCATATCTGAAGAGCTCTCTCATTGCCGCAAAGATTCCCAAAGAAGAGCTTCTCAAGATCATAGGATGCACAAAGAGTCTGTCGCCAAACAAGGAGGAAGAAAGGCCAAAATGGAGAATCCTCATTCAAAGAAATCCTCTGTTTATGGTATTTCCGAAGATAAAAAATCACATGGAATACCATAAAAAAGAACATGCCTCAAAGTGAAGGAGGACAAAAAGAGAATGGTGGATGAAGTCAAGATTTTGGATGAAGATAGGACTTAGTACTGAAGATAAAGTTAGTAACTGACATAGGAAGTGTTAGTACCGACTTTGAAAAGTTAGATACTGACAGAGACAAAATTTAGTACTCGACGATCCAAAGTTAGACTCGATGGAACAAGTTGAAGGTACTAGAAAGAGCCAAGAGAAGGTACTAGAAGAAATTAAAAGTACTCTAGCGCTGGGGAAATAGAAGGTACTAAAGATCAAACTGGGAAGAAATAGCTTCTAAAGCTCAGCAAACATCCACGTCAAACAACCCAACCTTAAATGATGATTTGGTGATAGAAGAACAATCTACACATCTCCTCGATAACATGAGTCAAGCCAAAGCTGCTTCTTAAAGAAAAAAGAAAGGTGTAGAGTTGAAGGATGTTGAAGAAATTGATAACCTAGGCCTACGTCTACAAGATCACTTACTCACATTATAAGCCACTTCCCAAAGAAATGATCCTAAGACAAGGGAAAGAAAGAGTGATTGAAGAGGATGAATTCTGAAAGTGAAATGATGATGGATTCCAGCAAGCTGTTAAGAAATTCAAAACTGCTTGAAGAGTGATGAGAAATGGCTAGGAAAATTCAAGAAGAATGGAACAGAAGAAGAAAAGAAACAAGATTGCTGAAGAAAAAACCGCAACAAATGAAGCCTCTCATTAAAAAACTATAATGAAATAACAGCAAGAATTGAGGCAGACAGAATTCTTGCTGAGAAGCTCAAGAGCCAAAGAAAGAGAGCATTTACACAATAGAAGAAATAGCAAAGTTCCTTCATGATACAATGCTGCTCAGTAGAAAATTCCTTCGAGACAAGATCAGAGGCCATCAGAAATAGAACCTCCAACCAGAGAAACAATTAAGAAATCAGATATGGACCTACTTAAAGCATGTGGGGAACTCAAAATTCTGATTGTAGAGTAAGAAAGTTTGAAGACTACAAGAATTTATGAAAAGATAAAAAGGTCAGATGAAGATTTTCATAGCGATTGGGTCAGTTGAAGAATGATTGACTGATCAATAAAATGGAATAAGAAATAACCTCAAAAGGGAGAAGATCAAGCTAGGAATCTAAAGATGAAGTCAAGGAAGAGGATAAAGGAGAAGAGAATACAAGAAAGAGAAAGCACGGTATAAGGAAAAAGATAAAGTCAAGAAAAAGAAGATTCAAACAAGATACTTCTCAAGATGATCCATCTGACAGTGAGAAAGAGAATGATGAGCAGAGATTGTGCTTGACAATATCTACATATATGACGAGGAAGTAGATTTGAAATACTTGACAAAAGTTTCCAATCAGGTGACTGGAAGACTGAGAACCTTGGCACGAAAACCACAGTTTGGTGAATCTAAAAGATCAAAATGAGATATTTTGGAAATGTGTAACAAGAAGTAAAGGGTCAAAAGAAGATACTTCAGCACATTGATAAGAAGTGCTTTTAGTGTTTTGACACGAGGAAGACTTAGATGCAAATATATAAACTTGTGATGGACATATATCAAGATAAGATTCCTGAAGGTTTTGATAAAGTTCTTTGGGGAGATTTGATAGTTATGTTCAATCCAGATGAACAAGATGAGTTTTGGAACTCACAGCATGAATGGAAAGTAGTCAGTTGGAAGCTGCATAGTTCTTCAGGGGTACACACTTTGATGACTGATGAAGGATTAGTCGTTCACATGCTAATAGAGAAGAAGTATCCTTTGAAAAAGGAAATACTGATGCAAATGCTAAAGCTAAAATTGGAGTCTGAAGAAGAAAGTACTATGGCATTGGAATTGATACGATTTATCAAGAAGGTACTTGCTGATTTAGAATCTAAAGAATAAGACTGATGGAAGTGAGAAGGGATTGAGTGTTGGCTAACCACCACACAACAAATGGTTATCAATTCACCATGCTTAACAGGCATAAGAATTGGCTAGTCCACAAGCAAACGGCTTGAGGTAAAGACTTCTCAAATCCGTTTATGGTTTACAATTTACCAAAAATTGTAGGGTTCTCAACTCACCTTGCTTCTTGGTGAAGAGTTGGCTAGTCCAAGATCAAACAGTTCTTGGTAAAGACTACTCAAATCTGTTGATAGCTGATAGTTTGCTAAAAACTATATGGTTTATCAATGCACCATGTTATGACAATGAAGCATTGGCTAGTCCAAACACAAACGGTATTTGGTAAAGACAAATCAAATCCGTTGATGGTTGACAGTTTACCAAAAACTGTATGGTAATTAACTCACCATATTCTTAGATGAAGAGTTATCTATCCCAGAGCAAACGGCTACTGGTAAAGGAACATCAAATCCGTTAATGGCTGGTAGTTTGCCAAAAACTACAAAGCCAACTTAGTTGGATTGTAGGTAACAAGATGTTGCTGAGTAGCTGAAAAGATGTTGCTGAATTGCTGAAAAGACAAGGTTGCTGCTAAAGAAGGATAGAGTGTACAAGATTAAGAAATGATAAAGAATGTTTGGATACATCCTCTGTGCGTTAAAAGAAGCTTAAAGGATTGAAGAAACATGAAGTTAAAATAGTTTAACATTCATGTTTAAGGGAGGATTGTTAGGATTAATGTTTTCTTAACTTAGTACCGACAGTACAAATAGTTAGTACTGACAGTTATACTTAGTACCGACAGTACAAAGTATTAAGTACTGTTAGTTAGTTAGTACCGTTAGTAGAAAGTTAGTTAGTACCGTTGAGAAGATATTTAAAAGATATTTATGAGATATTTTAGAAAAAGATATGTAAGCCTTTTAGGGTTATCCTTAATATATAAAAGGAACCCTAGGCATAGTTAATAGAGAGAGTACTACACAACATCATAGAGAATACATAGTAATCATAGTTAGCAATCTGTAATCCTCAAGAACACTTTAACAAAGTTGTTATTCAGTTGTTCATTGTTCTTCTTAGTACCTGTGTTAAGATTCCGCATTAACATATTGTATTCATAGTCATTGTTTCTACATAGTCATTTGTATTTATACATCTTGGCTATCATCCTTTATAGGCTGCAAAGAT
The DNA here is from genome assembly GCA_026074375.1 of Tanacetum coccineum. Taxonomy (NCBI): domain Eukaryota; kingdom Viridiplantae; phylum Streptophyta; class Magnoliopsida; order Asterales; family Asteraceae; genus Tanacetum; species Tanacetum coccineum. The sequence goes on from BQNB010072937.1 coordinate 23,860, forward strand.
CCATTCAGTTTAACAAGGACCTTCACAATATACTAAAATTAGTATGTACTCATTAATAAAATGCGTACTTACGGAACCACTCACCAATCTTCATGGAGTGCAAGAACAACATCGCTAAAATAACCCAAAGCTCGGTCTTGGTCATGACGAAGCTCCCATACCAATCTAGCATACTGCATCGGTGTTTCATCATCTTTAGGATGTGCACAGCTTGTTAGGAATTTTCTGAGTTTGTGTATGTAATGGTTTTTATGACCCATAAGCATTCGTGTTCATACATTTTGAAAATGCATCATCTTGAATAAAACAGGAACAAAAATATATAAGTTTAAATAAGAGTTAAGTACATTTTTGGTCCTTGTGGTTTGGTGCATTTTCTCACTTTTGGTCCAAAAATAAAAAAAGGTTTGGGTTTGGTCCAAAAAACATAGTTTCGTTCCACTTTTGGTCCAAAAGACATAGTTTCGTTACACTTTTGGTCCAAAAGACATAGTTTCGTTTCACTTTTAGTCCAAAAATTTTAGTGCAAATTCACGGGATTGGACTAAAAGTGGACTGAAACTATGTTTTTGGACCAAAACCAAACCTTTTTTGAATTTTGGACCAAAAGTGAACTCGCACCAAACCACAAGGACCAAAAATGTACTTAACTCTTTAAATAATATTAATGATATTTAGGTTACTAAACATTGTTTAATTTGTATATCCAATTCTTACCAGCCGCCTCTCGCATAAACCAACAACATAAGGTGCCATTTGGACACTTTGCCATCTTCATTGTCGTCAGTCACCTCAGCTTGTACATACCAAAAGTCAGGGCATATTACTCGTATTAATGTACAGAAGATAGAAATAAATATATGCAATAAATATTGATAAAGAAAAATTAAAGAAAAAAGCTGCAACAAAAAAATGTAATTTTTCACTATCGCCTTGTATTTGTAAAAGTGAATGATGTACCCTCTGGCGCAGCTCGAAGTTCACGATTGCAGATTGTCGCCTCGGTTATGAATCGGACACGCGGCATTGTATAGGTACTCTTTCTTTTTAGATTGAAGTTTAATAAGTGCGTTGCTTTGTACTTGGTAGTTTTGAGGATTGACCCAGCAGCGAGGCCATCGAGTCTTTTTCTGTTATTCATCTTCGTAGCATCATCTTTGTATGTCCGAGATCGGTACCGTTTGAAAAAATTATTGGTAGCTACATAACAGTTTTAAATGACGTCAGTTCAGTCTCCTTTCTCTGAGAAGTTTAAAGAAATAATGATAGTGATAAATATATATAGGAATAACCAAGATCTTCTGTTAAAGCAGTTACCTTTACGAAATGCTTCATAGGGTCACCCCATCTCACTTTTTCCTTAAGCATCCTTTCAATAACAGAATCATCTCTGCGTCCGCATTTAACAAATTTTGTTTTTTTCAGGAAGTTGGATTCTTGTGGCTATGAGTGGCAATAACGACTATTCAGATTTTCTAGATGTAAAGATAGGCATATGAGTGAAAGTTTTTATTAACCTTGTCCTTGCAAATGGTTTAGTCTTCTGAAGCTTCATTTCCTCTGTTCTTGCTTCTTCTGCTTCCCGTTCTTGAGCCAAACCGTTGCCCCATTCCACTTTTATCTCCTGTTGAGAACATTACTCTTCGATTGCTGCTTGAACCGGCCATGAAGCTAAAATCATCACACCTCCATTTGTCAAAAACCTGAAGTTTCATAAATGATTAAAATATTAGATGTTAAAAAAAGGACTCAATAGAAAATGATACCCAGTAAACGATTACATAAGAATTCCAATAAAGCACGACATCATTTGGCATCTGTAGAATCCATTCCGTCAACTTGGCTTGTTCGTTATATGTTTCTTCTTTCCGCAACAAATAAAAAATATGAGCAACAACCTCATCACGACGGCCCGATCCACCTACCCCACAAAACATTTAAATGACATGCTTTGAAACTTTTTGGCTCAGATTTGCGAGTCTGGAACCGGATAAAAGGGTATCCGACCCGCCATGGCTGCAAACACGATGTAGTGATGCCCCGCCAAGATACGGGTAGATGGCACCCATCACGGCTTAGCAACTCATTGCAGTTGCAAAAATCATCATCGCAATACCCTTAGAATAACTTGGCACACATCACGCACTCAAACCTGCAGGTCTGAAACAACCATAATTTTAGAAATTCAGTCCGTTTTGAGGACACGTCAGCCATGGCAGCAAGCTCACCAAGCCTGTCCCGCAACGGCCCTTGCCTTTTGTTATAATAGATTAAAGGCATTCAATCGTCGCACGCCGATCAACAGCGCCACACACCACGGACGGTGGCAACGAAGTAATCGACGGCATTGAAGAGACTCTAGCGTCGGTAACATATGGCAACAAAGGTTACGGATATTTACCCTTGTTCGAATACTTTTTCGCTGCTGCTAATTTGCAGTTGTAGTAGCGCTATAACTACTATGGTAAAAACTTTCAGCCGTTACAAAAATAATGCAACTTGTTTCAAACTAATCGTCACACACCAATCAACATTGCCACGCACCATGGACGGTGGCAACAAAGAGATAGGTGGCATCGAGAAATCTGTAGCGCATGTGATGGCTTTTTTCTTTTGTGTTTGTTTTTTATTAATTACAAATGTATAAGGGGGCGTTTGTTCCAGCTTATACAGCTAGCTTATGACTTATTTTATTTTCCGCTTATGTTCATAAGCTCACATTTTGTGGCTTATTATGAAACTTTTCGGCTTATATAAGCTTACCATGCCATGATAAGCTCATATAAGCCAGAGAGTTCAAAATAAACCAGAAAAGTAAGCTTATGAAATATAAGCCGAAAACCAAATAAGTCATAAGCTCTCATCTTTCTCTCTCTCCTCTTTCTCTCTCTAAACAACTCAATCTTTCTTTCTCATTTCTAGCTCGATTTCGTGAACGATTGTATGAAGTGAAGTGTTAACGGGATCCTACAGTGTATATTAGTAATAATTTTTTTTATATGGCTTATGTGTTGGGCCTCATGTTTAAAGTGTTGTTTTTTTTGCTATATGGTTTTTTTTAATATAATGGGTTGTACGTTTGTGATCATATCGATTATTTTAAAGTTATTAGGTATCAAAGATATTTCCGCGGGTATTTTTTTATCTGAATAAATCAGAACTTTTGTAATATTTTTTTTCCCTCCTACTTTGTGCATACAAATTTTATAAAAAAAAAATAATTTAAAAAAAAACTAAAATCAGGCTGGCCTAAAATGGGAGCCCGTTACTGTAGCAAATGGCCCACAATCAAAACGACTGCGTTGCCCGTGAATGTGTATATTACTAATTATTGGGAAGGGTAAATTTAATAAAGTAAGTAAATTTGATTTGGTAACCACATTAAAAGTACAAGGACCAAAATATAAAAATAGTAATAACTATAAAAATGTATCATCTTATTCAGGCTTGCATTTCATGTATGAATACGAATCGGAGTTGATGTTGCCTTATGATTAGTTCATTTCAAAACGTAAACTGTTTTTATAGTGTGTATTATTTAGACACCTAGTAACTTACTATCATTATTATGTAAGGTCTTATGTCAAACGAAGGATCTTACGATGCGAAAACCCGATTGATCGATCATAACTTAACTGTGACTATATTATATCAAGAATGTTTCCATTTAACTAATTACTTAAACCTAATTATGTATATGAACGAGTGGGTTTGCCCGCGCTCCGCTGCGGGGCGCGGGCTTTGACGTGCTCTGCTAATGCGAACAAATGACATATTTGTTGTAGTTGAACTCACCATTGGCTTCTACGTTGATAAATTCCTATATAGTACCTTCCAAAAGAAAATAGCAAATTCTACATTCTAGCAGTTAACACTATTGTGATTCTTTCTATCAACACTTGCACACACGCTGAAGTGTGTTGTGTGTGTGTGATAGACTGATAGAGGGATGGGGTTTTAAGTGATCAGAAGGGCATATGAGTAAAAAATAAAGTTGGATAGATCTTGTTATGTTTCATAAAAGCAACTGTTTAGACTGAGTGATGCAGTTACTGGCCTGGAGAAACATGCAAACCGCTAATCAACATATAAGCAAAATATACCTCAACACATCAGCTATCAAAGTGATATAGACAATTAGACTGTACACTAAAAGAATCCTTCGTTATTGCTCCCTTTATTTCAGTAGAATAGCCATGTCAAATTGGCAGGCGCAGACGTTACTCAACATATAAACACCAACAGCCGCCCACTTATGATATTGAGCAGGTGTAACTGATGTTGGCTGCATCAACTCATGTGACTTTCTTCTTGGTTGCAGCATGCTTATCTTTTTGGAGCTTCTGTTGTTTAAATAACTGACGTTAGTAGAAAAATTCACATCCCAAGAAGCTACAAGATAGAGACATAAAGTGTCGTGGTAGAAATTTAATCAACATCTCAAGTATAAGTGGACCTGATTATAACCCACTTTTTTTAGTTTTTTTTTAAATGTAATTGTGAATTTGTGATCTCTGATTAAAACATTTTCTTAAAAATATTGGAAGCCATTCATACATTTTTTTAATGCAACCTCTTAAATATGAAATCGCCCTTTTTTGAAAAATTGGTGCTGTTATCCAACATCAATTTCATATTTCTAAAAGTAACAGATATAATGTTGTCATCAACCATGCTTAGTTTTCATTGTTGCAATAATAGACATGTATAATGCTCAAAGGTATGTCACTAATAAAAGTCAGATGTTTTACTCTTAACTAACAACTAAAGAAACATGTATAGATCGGATTTTGGTCTCTAGATTCAAATTAAGCTTTTGAAACTAAAGTATTTTTAATTATTGTTATCATCTCATAACTATATAATGTTGTATCAGTGCCCTATGCCAAACACTCTTTTAGTTTACTAATATAAACCACTATCCAGGATAGTACTTAGAAACGAACCTTGATGATAAGAACCGTATGCAAAAGTCCCGGACACCACCACATTGAAGGTTTAGCGCAACCCGGATAGCTAGCATTGAAACCCTTCTTAATATGTACATCTGCAATTAGCAATTAGCAATTACCAATAAGCCATTAGCCATTATCAGATAGTATAAGCAACATATAAAGCAGAAGAACTAAGCACCTTTAAGACAAATGATTCAACGGGAAGCGAAAGCTAACATACTGAATTCATAGAAATTGCAAAGCTTTCAAACACATACAACCCCAAAAGTAAAGAATGTAAGAGAAGTATATACCTTCGTTTCACGCAGAACTGGGTTCGTGTATCTGAATGGCGGGGATGCCTGACAGATTGGTCATACACCGCGTCTCCACATCTGTGTTGGTATGAATGTTTTCAATACCTGTTCATGGTAAAATGTGTTCAGATAGTTCTCTTCCATCACTCAGACCGGATTCTTTTGTTAATAATTAACTTGTTATGAACTATTATGTGGATGTATAATTCACAGCAAGTATTAAGAAAAAAAGACGATTTGTTAAGTTGTTTACTCCTCTTATACACTAAAAAAACACATGACTTTTGACACCATTTAGCATGTTCTATTTATATATGAAGTATCTGATTTAACCTGTTTGAACTAAAACATAAGACAAATCAACCCATTTGATAATAATCCAGGCTTGAACCTTACCATCCCCTTCCTGGCACTAAGCGCGGACTCATCAGCTTCTGGATAGCTAAAAGTGACAAATCCAAAGTCGCGAGATCTACCCGAGTGTTTCTCATAGATGACCTTAGCGCTGAACAGACCAGGCTCGTCAGCCAAAGCGTCTTTTAGCTTTTCTGAAGTTACTATCCAAAAAATTTTACCTGCATAAATCTTGTGTGGGCTTTCAATAAACTCTTTATTACTTCTTCTAATCTTTGGCCCCATTGCTTCCCTTTCACCCCCTCTTGGCACCTTAGGGAAGTTTACCTTAACGGTTCTGCCACCAATTTGCTGCACAAAATTACCATAATTAGGGGGTGTTTGGCATTGCAGTGCCAAGTCAGGGATGATGAGGGACTTTTGATAGTGAAACTCCAACTTAGGTTGATGAACTTGCCATATTTTCAATTTATTTTAGTCAAACAGATGATAAATTCTAGAATAATGATCAACAAATGTTATTGAGTAGATAATTTAATGTAGTAACTATCGCGAAGTTCAGGATAAAGAGAAAGTCGAATACCTCCATTTCACAACGGATATGAAGCAAAAAAATCATGATGTTGTCGAGGTACAAAATAACCCCTCCATCCACCAAACAGACACAGAACAGTGAAGACCATCATTTTCCTCTTTGAATCCCATAAAGTACCCGACCCCAACTTTGTCACCAACATTAAACCTCTCAGCTATGCTGCCTACTTCTACGACGATGGTCACAGTTAGAAAAAAAAGCATCTCATCCAAACGCTCCGCAACCGACATTAAACCATCTCGACCTCTTAAAACCTCAGTAACCTTTCGCGCTTACATCCTCATCCACCTTTCGACCCATATCAGCATCTTCAGAAACACCTTGTGTGCACCTCAACATATCTCCCCCCACATCAACTTTCACCTCGTCAAATGTCTGCATACAACAAATATCAGCTAGATTTAGTACATTCGAAATTTGACGAATGGTTTTATTTCTTGTAGGTATTGAGTTAATATACCTCTCCAAAAGGAAACTTACGGGTTTTGGCTGTGATGTCAGTTGTAGGTGACACATCAGGTTAGAGCGGGGCTGCTCCAAAATTTTGGCCTAACCACTGCGGGTTCACTTTTGCTCTTGGTGCCACAGTATCTCTTCCAAACTCCTAACTCCACCTATTCCACAGACATATGAGCAAACGCGTTAAAAATATTACTGTCGCATCCAAACCCTCCATTGAACCATACTAAATGGAAACATAAGCCGAAATCTCAAAATAACAAACTCATAAAAACAGAAACAGGATCAAACCTTAATCTTGATTTAGAATAAAAATCAAAACTTTAAGCAATCTAGAAACCATTTTTTAAAATCCACAACTATCAGTTCAAAAAATAAGCAAAAAAAACTTAATAAGATATGTTGGTATACTATTTTACATTATAGAGTTTGGCTTTCATGCTCTTATATTCAGGTATTCTATCTCGTTTCTCTTCTTAGTACCAACGATTGTTATCATATATATGCCAATCAACTAATTCTAATATAAATGAATAAAAAGTACTAAATTTACAACTATAAAAATAAACAGAAAAAGTACCACATACAGTTGAATTAGAAAACCCTAAAAATATAAGAACACTCAAAATCAACAATTTAATTAGGGTTGGTAAACTTACTTACCCAATTTCATTGAAATCAACACCACCGGCTGCCAACTCCGGGCGTGTCACCTTGAATCTCCACAAACGCTTCCAATAAGTCAAATGAAATCGTTCGTTGTTTTTAGTTTGCACTGGGTTTTTGATTAGATTCAGGTGAGAGAGAGATGGTTTTTTTGTGTGTGTTGGATTGAAGAGAACAAAACACTGTCTTGTTATCAAACAAAGTTTAACAACCGGGCAAGAAACGGGTATTAACAACTAAAAATGCGGATAAATTGCGGGTAAAAAAGAAGACAAACGGGTTAATGGGTCAAAAAAAACCCACAAATGTGAGATAGAAACGGGTGGATACCCGGGGCGGGTTGGCCCAGTGGGTTTCAACCGGGTATCCCACCTTTTGTATAAATGAGGGTGCGTTTGGTTGGAGGATTTATAGAGGGGGTTTTGCGTTGAGTCCAAAAAAAAGTTGTTTGTTTTAAACCCCACTAATAAAAGTTTTTAAAATCTTAAGCTTATTGGTGGGTTTTACTTTAAACCCGTGGACCATATTCTTTTCTCTCTCATAATTAAATAATATAACATTTAAATAATTCTTTTTCATCATAAATTTATTATTAAATACATAGTAAAAATATTATTTCTCTCTTCTAAACCTACACCAAATTTAAATCCTAAACCAAATTCAAATCCAAATCTAATTCTACTTACGAACCAAACGGACCCTGAGATAATATATATATATATATATGAGGTGAGTTATTTTGCATACTAGTTTCTCCTTGCATACCAAGGGACAAATCTTTACCATCCATTTCATTAGATTAAAAAGACGTGATTTAAGATTAAAAAAAACATGGAGGGACCAAAAGTGTAAATTTACTAAAACTCACAATACCACTCCCTCATTATTTGTAGTGTTGGCAAATTTTGCCCAAATTGCAATTAATTGATTTTTTTTGACATTTTGTACGTATTTTTACGTTTATTTACGTTTTTATACGTTTTCCTCGGTTTTTTTACGTTTTCGGTCTTTTTTTACATTTTCGTCCGTTTTTTAACGTTTTCGTCAATTATTTTACGTTTTCGTCTGTTTTTTTACGTTTTCT
>BQNB010072938.1:0-21908 GCA_026074375.1 Tanacetum coccineum
TCCTTTTCCTTTTTGCTCAATTGGTCTTTAAGTTTTATTTTAATTAGTTAAATTAATGAATTTAGATTAATAATTAGGATTAGATTTTAATTAGTTTTACTAGTCTTTTTAAATAAAAATTAAGAATTAGGGCTTTAATTTCTAGAAACCAAATCAAATATCTTTGCTTCATTCAAATCAGGATCCGATCCAAAACGTGGTTTCAATTGCACTAGTCATTGGGGATAACGACCCGGGTGATCATACTTGCCCGGTTAAACATACGTATTTTATATTATATTATATATATTTTTGAGAGTGAATTTTATCAAGGGAAACTTGGTAATTTTCTTAATTACTCTTTTAAGATATTATATTTTATATATATTTTTACGTGTGTTAAATCTGTAAATCAACAGTAAATACGAATCAGATTTAGGTCAGAATTAGAGAGGTAAAAACCCTATTTAAAATTCGAATTAAGGTTAGTCAAAACACAGAAGTCAAGCTCTATATGTCTATTAACTTCCCTGAGAAAATTAGCCTCTAATTAGTTGTCTAAGTATGGTTAGCAAAGTCAAACATTTTAGTGCGCGTTCAGATCCGAATCTGGGCACTTTTGAATTAGGAATTTATTTGGGGTACTTGTACATGTGGTATGATTTTGGGACAAATGAGGTTGTTAGTAAACACCTAAGTGAACATAGGTGATTTATGTGAGAATTTATTTGGTTCAATAGGGTAAGGGTTGGAAGCGAGATAAGTGACACTAAAATTTTGCGTTTTTAGGTAAAATGTAGATCACTAGAATTATGAGTAAATGAAGTGGTTAAAGTTGGACTTGGTGTCGGGGTGAACCATGGGGATAATTAATCACCATAGACATCCATCATATGATTGTTACATAGACTTAAGCATTTGGCTTAGTCGCGTGTAACATGTTTATATTCTTTTGTGTAGCTTTGTGTAAGATATTTGGAAGCTGCTTGGGCATCAGGTGAGTTTCATAGTCCTATTTTTACTTTGTTTTCTTGGGATGGAAATGATGCAAAGGTCTTAAAATAATTTAATTGCTGTGATTATGTGGTTTAATTGATGCATATACATTTGTGCGGCTATCATATGATATGCGCTAAATGTTTACGTGTTGTTGGATCGGAGGGTAACGTTCCTACCCATTACTGTGTAGTTCCAATTGGAGGGTATTCTTACCCAATTACTGTGTGGTTCCAATTAGAGGGTATTCTTACCCAATTACAATGTGGTTCCAATTGGAGGGTAGTCTTACCCATTACTGTGTGATATTTTGGTGTGGCTTGGATCGTGGGGCACGTTCCGTCCTGATTGTGGTTGTTTTGCTCGTATGCATGTTAGCTAGTATAATAGCTAGCTTAACTGTCCTGCCATGTTCAGTTTTATTAATCAAGGTAATTGGTTTAAAGTTTGAATTGTGTGTCGTAAACCTATGACTCTCACTAACCTTTGTGTTGACGTTTTTAAGCATCATTTTCAGGTGAGAATAAGGAAGATGATAGGAATGTGAGAAGTGGCTAGAGAGACCTTAGACTGCATGCAGAGTTTAATCTCCTAGCTTATTTATTGTTTGATTGAATGTTGAATGTTTTGTTGGTTTGATCTTCTTAGACTTGTTTCGGTTGTATTTCATGTCTTAGTATTGATGTGAACCCCTTTTACTTCAATATAAGACGCCGGTTATATTTTATGTTTGCTTGGGTATTTTCATGACACTTTGTGTCCCTTATGTTCCGTTTAGTTCATGTAGTTTTCTCTATTGTGACACCATTATTTTGTGATGATATCCATTCTCGTTACGCCTCGTGTTTCCGCCTTGGCGGGGTGTGACAGATTGATATCAGAGCCTTTGGTTATAGAGAAGCAGGTGGTTGAGCCTAGACTATAACCTAGGAGTCCTTCATATAGATGCATTTTAAGGCTTACGTGTTTGGTATTATAACTATCATGCTTTTCCCCCTAATTTCATAGCTTTTATTATCTCTTTTTATTTAAATCTTAATTAGTCATGTTGTTTTCCCCCTATCTGATTTGGTATATGCTATGTCCTTAATAACTTCGCCATGTCTCCCCTAACCACAAGAAGTTTCGTTGGGGAACCATTTTCCCAATTGGACTTAAGCGCTATACCCAGCATAAGTTTATTCCGTCTTTTACCTCGTCACGATGCTATTGATTATTTCTTTTGGATATTTTGTATTTTGAAGGTGCTGCGAGACTTCCTTTATGTCGTTTCGATTTTATCTTTATATAAGTAAGCATTTCTTTGATGGAGCATCCTTTTTGTGTTATATTGGAGTGGTTTAAGATGTGCAATATGGTATAGGTGCTTATATGTGTGTTATCATTAAGATGTGTAGTCTTGAAAATAAATACACGTTGTTAAAAGGATAGTGTGTTTTAATTTGGGTGGCCAACATAATTTTAAGGCAAATCACACACGTGGACTTTTGACCATGATTGCGTTGATTGGTGTTTATTTGTTAGGTGATAGAGTAATATGTTGTGATATGTGTGATCATGATAAGGATGGTTATATAGTTATTGGAATCCTTCTTTTACCTGATGAGCGATTATGTTAGGCTCAGTTGCGTAGTCAACAAGTTCCTTTCTGCCTAACAATTACGAATATATTGGATACCTCTTATTTCTACTATTATGATTATTGGATTGTTCGTTCGAGATATTAAACTCTCATTTTAGTATTCCTTGTTCGTATCATGTCTGAACGGATGTTCTATCGTTCCCATTCAACACCTCGATATGTATTGGTTATTCGGATCTACTGCTGTGGCTATTGGTACATTTCATTGGTTCCTTTCTAGCATTGATTTCTCGTATGTATATCTGATTTTCTTTTGAGCGGTATTTGTTCGTAACAAGTTAGTACATATATTTACTCCCTTATTTATATATCCTTGTATTTTCGTAACACGTTTGCGACGTATTAGTATCGATGTTCTTCTATGTTTGCTCTTTTGATTGTTATTTTGGATAAGACCTTACGTTCTTCATTTGGTTCGTAATTTCTTGTAAGAGTTTCTTTTGTACGTGTTCGTTTGGCTGTTATTTTGATTATATGGTTCCTTGTACTTTCTTTCGCTTTCAAACAATAGAATTGTGTTAGAGTCTTTACGGTATTTTACAATCCCTTTTGGTATTACGATGTCCTTTGTTTGAGTAATATATTTTATATTGACGTCGAGTTATGAAAATCCTTTTGAAGTATATCATGATGGTGTTTGGGAAAAACTATTCTTGAAATGATTTTATGAATACGCTGTGATAAGCACTTTTATATGACTGTTTCTTTATTTTTATGAAATTAATGTGATATTAGTTGAGTGTCAAAACTATGTTTACGGTAATCTTTACATTTTTATATGTTTGTTTTGATAAATTTTATTTTATGAAAAGTATGTTTAAAATGATTTATAGGGGTAAAATGCGATACACCTTTTATATAACTATCTCTTGATTTTTTCTTTATAAAAACCATGTTTAAAACGATTTTTTTAAAAGATTATATTTAAGATGATATATTTTTATATTTAAAATGATTTTTTTCTTACTTAAAACGACTGCCTTTATTGTTTCAAAATGAATTTTTATAAAAACATTATTTAGTTGGTTCTTTCGAGTAAAGTTGATTATTGGTATAAGAATTCTATTTTTCGTATTTATCAATCTAGATACATATCATTATTCGATATGAGTTCCTTTTGTCTTGGTACGCTTTGTTGACTCTTTTATTTGCATTTCCTATCAGTATAGATATTCCATCCTTTCTTTTAAGGATTCTTATGTCATTTGATCCACATCTATTTACATATGTGAAGTCCCTTATATGTCTTCTAGCCCTTGATTCAATATTCGTTTTCTACCCTATTCGATGGTTCGTAACCCTTAAAAATCGTTTGATATACGTTTTATTAGACCAAGTCACTCTCCGTGGGGAGCACCAGTGTTGTTTGCTGAAGAAGGAGAAGTTGTTTGCCTAGATTTCCATGTATGAATTCTGGCTACAAGAAGTGCGTGTTCTTGGACACGTAGATTAACAACAATGATATTCTAATGGACTCTAGTAAGATAGAAGCAATGAGGAATTTAAAAGTACCTAAGACGCCATCCGAGATATGATCGTTCTTGGGATTGGCAGGTTACTATCGATGTTTTATCACGAATTTTTCTAAGATTGCTAAACCCCTTACTTCACTGACTCAGAAGAATCAGAAGTATGAGTGGGCCAAGGAACAAGAGGAAGCTTTTCAGACATTGAAGGACAATTTGGGAAATGCACCAATATTGTTATTTCTTGATGGATCCAAAGAGTTTGTAGTTTACTGCGACGCGTCGAATCAAGGATTAGGTTGTGTACTCATGCAAAAGGGGCAAAGTAATTGCCTAGGCATCAAGACAACTAAAGATCCATGCGAATGATTATACAACGCACGACCTAGAATTATGAGCAGTTGTGTTTGCCTTTAAAACTTGTAGGCATTATTTGTATGGTACGAAGAGTGTCATCTACACGGATCACAAGAGCCTTCAACACATATTTGATCAGAAGGAGTTGAATATGCGTCAGAGGAGGTGAATTGAGTTATCTAGTGACTATGAGTGTGAGATTCGCTACCATCCAGGTAAGGCGAATGTGGTGGCTGATGCATTAAGTATGAAGGAACGAGGGAAACCTAGACGTGTACGAGCAATGGCTATGACTATTCAGTCTGGAGTAAGAGGAATGATACTGGCATCCCAGAATAAGGCGTTCAAGCAAGAAAACGTACTTGCAAAAAAAGCTACATGGTTTAGATCAACAGATGGAAAGGAAGGAAGACGAGAGTTTATACTTTATAGAATGTATATGGGTCCCGTTAGTAGGAGGTGTGCGAAAGTTAATTATGGATGAAGCTCATAAGACTAGGTACTTTGTACATCCTGGAGCGGATAACATGTACCATGATCTTTGAGATATGTACTGGTGGTTGGGAATGAAGAGGGATATTGCTACTTATGTTAGCAGATGTTTAACTTGTTCAAAAGTGAAGGCTGAACATCAAAGGCCTTCCGGTTTATTGCAACAACCCGAGATACCCGAATGGAAATAAGATTATATCACTATGGATTTTATCACAAAACTACCTAGGTCAAAGAGTGGGCATGATTCAGTATGGGTAATAGTCGACAGACTTACCAAGTCAGCTTATTTTCTGGCAACGCGTAAAGATTATATTATAGAGAAATTGGCAAGGTTATACATCAATGAGATCGTTGCACGGCAGGGAGTGCCTATGTCGATTATTTCGGATCGAGATGGACTGTTTACTTCACATTTCTGGCAAACATTACAAAAAGCATTAGGGACGCGATTAGATATGAGTACAACTTATCATCCTCAAATGGATGGACAAAGTGAGTGTACGATTCAGACTTTGGAGGATATGTTAAGGGCGTGTGTTATTGACTTTGGTGGCAATTGGGATGTTCACCTACCGTTAGCTGAATTCTCTTACGACAATAGTTATCAATTGAGCATTCAGTGTGCTCCGTTTAAAGCTTTGTATGGTAGGAAATGTAGATCGCATGTTCTATGGGCATAGATTAGAGGGAGTAGTTTGATTGGACCCAAGTTAGTACAAGAAACGACTGATAAGGTAGTGTTGGTAAAGGAAAAGCCCAAAGCGGCGAGAGATCGTCAAAAGAGCTATGTTGATAATAGGCGTAAGCCATTAGAGTTTGAGGTGGGAGATCATGTATTGTTAAAGGTGACGCCTTGGAAGGGCGTAGTGCGTTTTGGAAAGAAGGGTAAGTTAGCACCAAGATATGTAGGACCGTTTGAGATCCTTGAAAGGGTTGGTCTTGTAGCTTATAGGTTGAGGTTACCTGAGGAGTTGAATAGCGTGCATGACACCTTTCATGTGTCAAACCTGAAGAAGTGTCTGGCAGATGCTAATTTGCATGTGACATTAGATGAGATAAAGGTCGATAAGATACTTCGTTTTGTTAAGGAACCTGTAGAGATTATGGATCGAGAAATTAGGAAGTTGAAACGTAGGAAAATAGCGCTTGTGATTGTTAGATGTAATTTGAAACGTGGTCATGAGTTTACATGGGAACACGAAGACCAAATGAGGATTAAGTATCCACATTTGTTCGTGGACCGAGTTGTTGAGCCTGTTAGTTAAATCTCGTGACGATATTTCCTCAAGGAGGGGATACTGTGACACCCGTGATTTAATCAGGTTAGTAATACCTTTAGAAATGGCTAAGAGTCCATTTTGTGTGATTCTTGTGTGCTATGTGTAATATATGTGTGCTAAGTGGTTTGAATAGGTGTATGATATCATTTTGAGGTGTATGATCATCTCATTTTATGTGCATTTGTGTTTGGTGATGAGTATTCCATTTGTTCACGTATAGTGATAATGAAAAGGAATGGCGTATTGCATGCAATGCTACGTCAATAGTTGAATGATTTTGTGTTAAGCGTTTATGGGAAAGGTATCGTGTTTAAAATAAGTGAAGTAAGTAAAATTTGGATATTTATAGAAGACTTTCTAAATATAGAAAGTGAAATGTGAATTGAAAATTTATTTTTAGAAAGTTTAGTAAGTAGCGTTTATGTAAAAAGGTTTACCCAAATTAGCTTAGGTTTTTATAAAAACTTAAGGTAATAAAAATAATTAGTTAATTAATAATTAAAGAAAATAAAAAATATATAAATAACATATTTATATGTATAAATTTTGAAATTTAAAATAAAAAATAAAAAATATATAATTAAGGGGTGTTGTTGGCCGGTTTTGAAGAAAGAAAAAAAAGAAAACAAGTTTGAGTTAAATTAGGACTCTATATAGTATAAATACAAATTTAATAAATCCCTAAACCACTTTTCTTCCCCTTTTCCCTTGAGATCAACCAAATCCCTTAACAAGAAGAAAAAAAGATTTTTTTTAATCAAGAACAAGTTGGTGATTTAGTGATTCAAGAATCAAGGTTTAGGTATGTTTCAATTAAGCTTTTGTGTAGTTTTCTTTAAGTCATGTAACAATTAATATGATGGATCATTAGGGTTTTAAAAACTTCTGTAATTAATGATGTTATAATCATGCTAGTGCGTTTAGGGTTTGATTAGGATCATATTGGTGTAAACGGTTAGGCATAGATCGCGTTAATTTGTGAATTAGGGTTTGGCATATTTTAGGGTTGTGTTCAACTGATGTTATCTCCATGATGGTAATGAGTTTTGAGGTATTTCTAGTGCCTAAAATGTAGTTTAGAGAGTCTAATTTTCAAAAAGTCTGGCTTCGATCGATTTTGAGTTCTGAAAGTTAGTCAAATGGTCGTTACAAGAAAAGTTGTCAAAACAATAAATACGGGTCGGATTTAGGTCAAAATTAGAGTGGTAAAACCCATATTTAAAATTCGAATTAAGGTTAGCCAAAACATTGAAGTCAAGTTCTATATGTCTATTAACTTCCCTGAGAAAATTAGCCTCTAATTAGTTGCCTAAGTATGGTTATCAAGGTCAAACTTTTTGGTGCGCGTTCAGATCCGAATCTGGGTACTTTTGAATTAGGATTTTATTTGAGGTACTTGTACATGTGGTATGCTTTTGAGGCAAATGAGGTAGTTAGTAAACACCTAATAGAACATAGGTGATTTATGTGAGAATTTATTTGGCTCAATAGGTAAGGGTTGGAAGCGAGATAAGTGACTCTAAAATTTTGCGTTTTCAGGTAAAATATAGATCATTAGAATTATAAGTAAATGAAGTGGATAAAGTTGGGTATGGTGTCGGGGTGACCCATAGGGATAATTAAACACCATAGACATCCATCATATGATTGTTACATGGGCTTAAGCATTTGGCTTAGTCACGTGTAACACGGTTGTATTCTATTATGTAGCTTTGTGTAAGATATTTGGAAGCTGCTTGAGCATCTGGTGAGTTTCATAGTCCCATTTTTACTATGTTTCTAATTTGGGATGGAAATGATGCAAGTATTTTGGAAATGTTTTAATTACTGTGATTATGTGTCTTTTTGAAAGTGCATGGACTTTACTTGGCTATTGTATGTTACGTGATAAATGCTTATGTGTATTGGGATCGGGGGTAACGTTCCTACCCATTTGTTGTGCTATTGGGATCGGGGGTAATATTCCTATCCATTTGTTGTGTTATTGGGATCGAGGGTAACGTTCCTACCCATATGATGTGATGGTTTATGGGATCGGGGGTAACGTTCCTACCCAATTCTTGATACTTGTTGGATCGAGGGACACGTTCTGTTCCCACGCTTGTTTTGGTTACATTTGCATGCTAGCTTATATGATAGTGCATTTAATGTCCTGCCATGTTTACATTAATCACAATAATTTTTATAAGCTTTGATATTCGTGTCTTAAACCTATGACTCTCACCAACAATTTTGTTGACGTATTTAAGCATCATTTTTAGGTGAGCATCATGAGGATATTAAGATTAGGAAGTGTGTCTAGAGAGACCGTAAGCTTGCATGCGGAGTTTAATCTCCTAGTTTATTTCTTATTTGTTTGAATATTGAATGTTTAATTGGTTTGAGCTGCTTAGTCTTGTTTTGGTTGTATTGCATGTCTTGGTATTGAAGTGAACTCCTTTTTCTTTAATACAAGACGCCGGATATCTTTTATGTTTGATTGGGTATTTTCATGACACTTTGTGTCCCTTATGTTCCGTTTAGTTTATGTAGTTTTCTCTATTGTGACACCATTGTGTTGTGATGATATCCATTCTCGTTACACCTCGCGTTTCCGCCTTGGCGGGGTGTGACATCATCTATGAAGACCTCCATCGTTTCCTCAATCATGTCTTGGAAAATATGTATCATGCACCTTTGGAACGTGCCCGAAGCATTACATAAACTGAAAGGCATGCGTCGGTAGGCAAACGTCCCATAAGGGCAAGTGAAGGTGGTCTTTTCTTGGTCTTGCGGGTCTATAGGAATCTGAAAATATAATCTGAAAATATCCCGAGAAACCATCTAGAAAACAATAGTATTCATTTCCCGCGAGTCTTTCGAGCATTTGATCCATGAACGGGAGAGGGAAATGGTCTTTACGAGTGGCATCATTTAACTTTTGGTAGTCAATGCATACACGCCATCCCGTAACTAATCGAGTAGGTATCAACTCATTATCTTCATTTTCAACTACGGTCATTCCACCCTTTTTAGGCACACAATGTACGGGACTCACCCACGGACTATCGGAGATAGGGTAAATCAATCCGGCATCAAGGAGTTTGATAACTTCCTTTTTGATAACCTCATGAATTTTCGAATTCACCCTTCTTTGATGTTGAACCGCCGGTTTGAAGTCATCCTCCATTAAGATCTTGTGAGTACAAAAACGGGGGTATATGCCCTTAATGTCAGAGATTTTCCATGCGATGGCCCGTTTGTGTGACTTAAGAACCTTTAAAAGGGCGGCCTTTTCTTCATCTTTTAACTCTTTAGAAATTATAACGGGTAAATTATTGGTTCCTTCTAAAAATGCATATTCTAGATGAGGAGGTAAATCCTTGAGCTTGAGTTCTGGTGGTTCTTCAATCGAAGGCTTCGTCATAGTAACATCAACTTGCTTAAGGGCCTCATTCTTCATCGGAGGGAGATTTAGAGAAGGTTCTTCATTCAACAATTTCTCAAGGTAAAGAGTATCTCCCTCCATGTCGTAGTAATCATCATCCAAGTTAGAAGGATTATCCGGGGTATGTAGAAAAGTCTCTATCTCTTCCAAAATGAAATCTCCTCCTTCAAAAGGAGTGAACAACGGGGAAGAAGAAGCAATGATAGGATCCGAAGGAGTGGGATTGCCACTCGTCAAACTATCCAAAAATCCGAGCACTTCTTGAGCATACTCCTCACACGCAACGTCTATGACATTGATTTGATTAACCTATTCATTATAATAGTTACGGGAGTATATTGAAGTGTGCCTAACTTTAAACGTAATGGCCTCATCATTGACTCGAAGAGTTAACTCTTCACCGTGTACATCGATTAATGCTCGTGCCTTCCTCAAGAAAGGTCTCCCGAGGATGAGAGGAACCCAAGGATCAACATCGTAATTAACTACAACAAAGTCGGCTGGAAAATGAAACTTTCCTACTTTAACGAAGACGTCTTCGGCTACACCGACCGAATAAGCGACCGATCGATTAGCAAGTTCGAGAGTCATACGAGTAAGGGTAAGTTCCGGGAGCGATAACTTATTCCATACAGAAAGAGGCATTAAGTTGATACAAGCGCTAAGATCGGCCAAGGCCAAGCATTCAACAAGTTCCAGAAAATCATAAGGAATGAGAAATTTGCCGGGGTCTCCAAGTTTTTCGGGCAACTTTTTAAGGAGAACCGCTAAACAATTCTCATTTAATGGAGTATTTGTCAATTCGAATAATTTTTACTTATTACTAAGGAGACTCTTAAACGTAGAAGCGAACTTAGGCATGTGAAGAAGAGCATCCGCAAAGCTAAGGTCGAAATGTAATCTTTGAAAGATTTGTAGGAACTTCAACATTTGATTATTAGCTTTCTCTCGGAGCTTTTGGTCGTTAAGCGTTGAAGGATAAGGTATCGAAGGTTTAGAATTAGGCTTAGGAGCAACATTGGGCTCTGGAATAGGAACTTGGACAACCGAAGGTTGGACGTGTGCGATACTTCCTGAACTTGTAGGTTGTACCTTGTCCTTTGTCGCCTCAGGTTCACGTTCCACTTCCTTCGGAAGAGGAGAAGAAGTAGGTGGAATAGTAGGTCCATCATAAGAAACACCACTTCGAGTAGTAATAGCTTTCAAGTCACCTCTCGGGTTAGCAACGGTATTACTAGGAAGTGATCCCGAACCCGAGGGACTATTCATTTGAAAAAAACTGCTCATCATGTTCTTTAGATTATTCTTTAACTCATTGCTCTGATTCCTCATCGTAGTCTGGACTTCATTCTTAAATTCTGTCTTTATATTGCTTATTTGATTTTACATGGCTCTCATATTAGCATCATTAGTCTTCATGTAGTTCGAGAAATCATTCGAAGGTCCGACTTGAGTTTGATTAAACGGAGCTTGATAATTCTGATTTCCTTGATTAAAGTTATTGCCTCGATTCTGATTGTATTGGTTCTAATTGTTCTGCACATTCGGTTGAGGAAAATTGGGTGGTCTCATTTGATTGCCAGCCCGATAATTAGTTTCTCCTTGAGGACGGTATCCTTGACCTCCTTGATTGTAGGTCCATGTGGCTGCAGAAGCATTGAAAGTGTTGCCATCGGCGGCAAGACACTCATAGTAAGGATGCGATCCACCACAAGTCACACAAGTCTCTTCTATGGCTTTCACGGTAGCTTTTTGAGTAGCCTTGTTCATAAGTACTAATTCCTTAACGATCTCGGTGAGAGCGGTAACATCCGGAGAAGGAGATGGAGAACTAGTAGTAGTACTTACTTTTGAAACAATCGGTTTGTTTCGTGAAATATGTACTTTCGACTTATTCTTAATGATCGTCAAAGCATCTCTAGGAGTACAGTTCAAAAGATTTCCACCGGTTGTTGCATTTAGAGAATCTTGATCGGATTGTGTCAATGCATTGTAAAATGTATCAATTTGATGCAATTCCAAAAAACCGTGGTGTGGGCATTTACGGAGGAGATCTTTAAAACAATCCCATACGTCACTAAAAGTTTTATCAAACCTCTGTTGAAAATTCGTGATGTCATTCTTGAGATTCGTAGTCTTCGAGGGAGGAAAGAAATAATGCACAAACTTAGAAACGAGATCTTCCCATGTATGAATAGAATGAGGGGGTTCTTTTTCTAGCCAAATCTGGGCTACTCCCTCAAGAGAAAATGGGAAAAGCATCAACTTGATAGCTTCATGTGGAACATTCTTGTATTTTAGCGTAGAAGTGATCTTGTTAAACCAACGAATATGAGAATGGGGATCGTCCCTCTCAAAACTATGAAATTGACTCGAAGTTACTAGCTGAAGTAACCCGACTTTTAACTTAAAATTTTTGGCAAGTATAGCGGGAATAACAATCGCATCTCCGTAACCCTCGGTGGGTGCTTGGAGTAATTTCGACATAGTATGCGTATCCGCCATAGCGTCAACGGAAGTTTCTATAATAATTCGAAGCTCGGGTTCGACTATTTGCTTAGAACGTCTACGATTACGTCGCTTTGGAATCGTGAAAGATTCAACAATTAAATTTGATGAAGAGCGGGTGCGCATGCACTAAAAACAAAATAAGAGAAATAAATCTAAAAGAAAAATATTTTTGTAACCGATAGTCAAAAGTGCTCGGTAGCTCTCTAGATAACGCACAAAGAAGCGGAGGAGCGGGTAAGCGCGAAGCGTTTTAAAAACCTTCTCCTTTCGGGTCGAAGTTCATAGGATCAACCCTCCTTATACCTCTCTTATAGTTTGTTAATGTAAAGGTGAGCCGATTAAACAATTGATAACACGGTTTCTTTTGTTGTTTTTCAATTTTTTGGTACTTTCAATACTTTAGGAAAAGTATTGTTGGTGTTTTAATAAATTCACAAAAATAAATCGAGAAAAATAAAATATTTTTGTATTTTTTAAAGTTTTATACAAAAGAAAATGAAAAATAATAAAGAAATATAAAATATATATTCGCAAAAAATGATAACTTCACGGGGAAGGATCTTCAACGCACTAATCTTCAAACTTCAACTCGATAATAGTTTCACACTTCCCCGACAATGGCGCCAAAATTTTGATTCGATAAAAATAGTCTATATATATATATATATCCTAAAATACCAAATATCAAATAGTAATAGATAGTATTCCGTTTAGATATATATATTAAAAGTAATTTAGGCAAATCACTCTTGTGAAAGAGTGATAAGCAAATCACTAATAAAATATATTTCCGGAAAGTATTGATGAGAAAATTACCCTTAGGAAAGGATAAAGTTCAAATCGTTCCCGAGTCGTTTTCCCAACGAAGCGTGAATTTGAAAATCTTGTTTCGGTTCGTGATCGCGTGCTTGAATATTTGATATTTTGGATTTTGGATGCTAAAACTAATAACGCAAAGGGAAAGCATATAAAGGCATGCTAATCTAGGAATTTAGGCAATTTAAAAACCTAACGACATTTAAAAACAATTAAAAATTAATTAATAACTAAAATTTACTAACTAATTAGCTAAAAATGACAAATTAAAAATCTAAAAACTCAAAATGCAAATTTCTTAAACTAAATGACTTAAACTATTTTTTAAAAGACATAAAATATTTTTTTATATTTTTAAACTATTTAAAACTATTTTCAAAACTAAATAATACTAAAAATTAAACTAAAAATACTAAAATTAATTATAAAAATTTGAGAAAAATTATAAAAATACTAAAACTTATTCTAAGGGTTTACAAAGAAAAACGGATCAAAAAGCTAAAGCCAATAAGCTGTGAAAATTCATTAAGCTAAAATAAGCTAAATACTAAACTGTGTATAAGAAATAAATGGAAAGAGACTTAAATGAAAAAGACCCAAGGGCGCAATGGTTAAGGTGTGTGTGTTGTGTGAGGGAGGTCATAGGTTCGAGTCCTATGACTGTCCCTTTTTGAAAAACATTTTTTTGAAAAAGCTAAAGATTAAGCTTAAATAAGAGACTTTAATAAATAAACTTATTACCAGAACTTATTAATAAGCAAGAAAAAGAAAGTTTAAAAGTGACAGTTTACTTTTTTAAAACTTTGACATGTAGTTAAGACTGTTTGAGCTTTTTAAGACTAATAAGCTAGAAACAGACCCTAACCTAGTCTAAATGAGCACTAATTACTAGAAATAAGCCAACAAATTAAGTTGAAAAGTACCAAAAGATATTAAGACAGTTTGCTCTAAAAGGGATATTACCACTACTTTAAGCTAAGCTTAAGAACTATTAAGCTCTAAGAAATAAGCTGAAAACTAAAAATAGATAAAGACCTAGACTCAAATGACTCAAATAAGCTGGAATTAAGCACTTAAGTTTAGAAAATAAGCTAGAAGGGTAAAATGAAATTGACAGACTACTATTACTTATTTTTTGGCTTTTTTTTTTGAAAATAAATAACTACTTTAAGGTTAAAATTAAGACTCAAAAACACTTCTAACAAACTAAAAACTGAAAACAGATTTAACTTAGACCACGATAAGCTAAATTAAACAAAATTTTACCTAAATTAAGCTAATGTATGATCACAAATGATCTGCACATTAGGGACTTTTAAACTCAAATCACAATCTAGCACAACTTGACTAGTTTTAGCCTAAGATGATTAAAATGCAATTACAACTACTAAAGACCAAAAACAGATTTATAATTATTCATTAAATAAGTAGTTTGAAAAACCTTAAAACTAGCAGACTTGAGTTTTTGATTAAACAAACAAGAAAACTTGACAAAACCTATTTAAAGCTTATGAAAACTAGATTATAGACTTAATAAGAGCTTATGAAATCTGTTTTGAATGCCAAAAACAGTTTACACATTATTTTACCATACTTAAGACCTTAACCCAAACACCCCTTTAAGATTTGAATGTTCATTTTTAAAACTAAGGCAGATCTAAATAAGCTATTAATTATAAAAACAGATGAAGAACTATGATTTCAAATGACAAATAAGCAAGAACTATAGAAAATAAGCACTGAGTAATAAGTTATACTGATATGACTTCTATACTAGCAGTTTTAACTAAAACTCAAATTAAACTAATACCAATGATGTAAATTTGAAATGTAAGACACAATAAGCTAACATAAGACAGATTAAGCATATTTAAGCACTAATATCACAATTAAGCACCTAAAAAGCTGAATAGAGATTATCAAGAAATAGAAAAAGTAATTGTACCTTGTCCTTTGCTCTAAACAAGGACTAAAATGCTCTTAAGAGCTTATCTACAAGCTCCAGCTTATTTACATAAGCTGGTACAAACCCATAAGCCCATACATTTCTGGCTTATCTTCCACGGTTAAGCTTACAATGACTTTTGAGACTATTTAGGTGAAAGGCTTATTTAGTTAAGCTTTAGAGAGCTTAACTAAATAAGGAATAGCTTATAGAGTAACTAGAGAGCTTATAGCTTAATAAGTTAAATCTAAACTCATCTTAAACAATTCTGCTTAAAAGTAAAAACAAAATTTAATACACAATTTAATACCAATCTACCACTTCACAAGATATACACACTCACAAGATCTATACTATCGGATCTACACAATATCCGAATCACACAAATACACAAGATAAATACAATAGAGGTTTGGCAGTTAGAAGAAAAGAGGTGAGATCACTAATTAACACTTCGTTTCTTGACGAATACGAGTGTTCTTCTCTTGCACTTGAATGAGAGGGAAGAGATGAGAAGAAGAGATTAGATCACTTGAAACAAGATCTAAGTATGTTAGTGATCAATAGTTTTTGTGAGAGAAAGAAGGTTTAGAGAGAGAAAGAAAAGACTAAAAAATTTTGTGCAAAGAGGAATGTTTTTCTGCTGGGAATGGAGCAATATTTATAGGCAGGGAATCTCAACGGTCATCTGGTGGCGGTCCCAGTGATCCCTTATATATAAGGGGGCCGCCAGACCTATATGGGGGCCGCCACTAGACTCCGCTCCCTTTTTTGTCTTTTTGTGGTGTAGGTTGTATCTGTTATGGAACCTTCTATTTTGGGGGGAAAATTTAAATTTCAAATTTTAAGTTTTTAATAAAACTTTTCTTTTAATTAGAAAATATTTTGTAAATGTATTTTTGAGAAAATACTTTTGTAGAATTAAAAGTGAGGATTAAGAGAAAAATATTTTCTTGATCACTAATCATGCTTAATTATTTTGTTTGTTCATACCTTAAGTGATCACTAATCTTAGAAATGAAAATTTACAATTGATAATTTGTAAACGTTTATTTTTATTGTAAACGTTTTTACATTTTGTTATTATCAAAACGTTGAGAGGTCAAAAAATATAAATAACGTTTTTAGACATTATTTGTATTAACAATCTCCCCTTTTTTGATGATGACAAAATATAAAATCATTTTAAATAAAATTAAAGATGTCAAATTATTAAATGATTTATGTTCCATTTCTCCCCCTTTTTGTCGAATTCAAAAAGAATGATCATCGAGTTGTCGAAGGAAGAAAGAAATCGACGATATCAAGACTCCCCCTTGATGTGTGCTCTCCCTTGTTCGGGCACCAAGGGATCGATCTTACGAAGATTGTGTGCTACAAAACAAGGTTATAAGTACAAGTGCAAGACAAATATCTTTCAAGTTAACACAATGTATTCAATTTAACAAAATAAGAGTTTCATTCAACCAACAAGAAACTCATACACTAGCACATCCAACTAATACATTCATGTAAAATAAAACTATAACTAATACAAGATAAAGAGAAATAATACTACATAAGTCTTAAATGATTCATGATTCATAGAGAATGACTTTTTGAGCAAAAGGTTTGGGGTGACACGTTTATGAAAACATTTAGAGATTTTTCAAGGTGGAGGTGGAAAGTGTGAGGTGATTGCGGTAGTGAGAAGATATTCAAGATGAGCAAACATGATGTTCATCTCATCTCTTAGGGTGAAGAAAAGGTTTTGGTTATGAGAACAACATATGCAAGTTGACCCATGATAGTCATGATAGTTGTAGAAAAGAGGATGGCCCATGATAGGTGGTTAAGGATGTGGTGGTGATGGTGGTGATGTAGTGTCACGAGTGTGATCAAGAGGAGTGATTGGGGATAAAAGAAAGTGTGAGATCCAAGGAAGGATGACTTTAAAGTGGTTGAGGATTTAGATGTCTAGGAGGAACATCCATAATGTTGTCAAGCAAAGGGTTCAAGTGATGAGGAGAATTTGGTTCATGTAAAGATGGTGGTGAAATTTGAAGTTTTAAGTGAAAGGAAGAAGATGTGTTCTCTTAACTTGATGATGTTTGATTAGTGGACGTGGTTTTTGATGGTGTATTTGGAGGAGTTGGAGATGAAGAAGTTGTTGTAGGAGAAGGTGTGGTGGTGATATCTTCATCACTAGATATGTTGACAAATAGTTGTCTAGGAGGGATTATGGTGAGTTTGATTTTCCTAAAAGGGTTAGATGAGGAAGCATTTGTCGAATTCATGGTAGAATGAGGTGAAGGAAAATGTGAGTGATGAAGGGATAGAGAAGAGTTCATGATTTAAGGTGGAAGAGATATATTGAAGAAGTAAGGCATGGGGTTTAAAGTTTTAGATTCCAAAAAGTGTTTGTCAAAATGCAGAAATTATAGCTAGGCCTAGATGGGATAGTGGTCAACTGAACATAAATTCAGGAGGTCACAGTAGAAGAATCTGTGACCTCTGATGGCAGTCCCTTAATTACCCGACGGTCCCATATATATTAGGGGGCCGTCCAGTATTTTAGGGGGCTATTTTCTGGAGACATGAAACTTTTTCATGAATTTCCTGATATGCTCGTATTTAAAAATTTAAAAATTTCCCTTTTTCAGTCAATCCTATTTCATCATGAATCATCTAATACTTATTATCCAACTTCACAATATCAACTATCTTGAGTTCTATGAGGGAAGCATATGTAGGCAAATTTTATCAAAAGATAAGCATGCATAATATCATATATATAGCAAAGAGTCTATCGAGGTGCATGCAAGCATTGGTTTAGGATGATAAAATCGAAAGATCATCCATGGCAAGCTAAGTTGCCCATACTAAGTACTAAGTTACTAATGAGTAGCATAAGATTAAACACCTAAGCATAATAGATTAGTAAATAATATAGATAATAATGTCATAAAGCAATTTCCCTTATTGCTCACTTCTTCATGTTTCTCCACAACCTTCTAAGACTTTTTCTGATTGACCTTACTCCACCACGTTGCTCATCTCGTAATTGTACTTGACGGTTGATGATTTTGGTTTGGCGGGTGTAAAATGGTTCAAGGTGAGGGTCAATGTTAGGTGGGTTTTGAAAGACTTGAGGAACTTGATTGGTTAAAGAGTTGACATAACGAATAGGGGAAGGAGTGCTTGCACGCGAGGTCCCTTCGTCATTCCCATCGTCATCATCATCGTTGAGATGAGATGAGGATGGTTGATCGAAGGCGGAAGAAGAAGAAGTGGAATGACGACCTCTTCTCGTGCCACGATCTCTTCTGGGTTTTCGCTCTAGTTGAGCGGCAAGAGGAGTCATGACACGATCGTACAAGACATAGGACTCATTTTCCAATTCGGGATTTTCCCTAATGATGAATTTAAACAAACGAGTTAATAACATACCATAGGGTAGAATTAACCTCTTTTGTTTAGTAACCCACTCCATTCGTTTTGCCATGAAATAGGCAAGGTTGAATCTTTCGGAGTGTACGACACAATAAAGCATATAACAAAGACATGCAGGAACATGATCCCGATTACCCCCCAGACAAAAGACATTTTCCCGGATAATTTCTTCTAAAGGCTTCAGGGTTGGCTCAATTTCACGAGTTAGAACTTGATATTCAAGAACATCAATTTCTTCCTCATGACGAATGCGACGGACTTGACCATCTCGATTAATTCGAATAGACGAAATGATGTCCTCAATGGAAGGAAGGTTGGTTTGATATGGACCATCCGAAGGGATACCATATGCCAACTCATCAAGTCTCCATCTATCGGTAAAGACACACGCACCTTCACAAGGTATATCAAGAATTTGAGCAAATTCTTCAAGACAGAAAAAGAAGAATTAATTTTGAATAACAAATTCGACAAACGTTTGACCTTCTTTGGAATAACTGACTCGATATTGACTATAAAACTCGAGAATGAAGCGAGGACAAATTTGTTCATTTATTTCAAGGAGACACTCGAACTCGACAAAATGGAACAAAGACCGAACATAGTTTAGATCCGCAAACTTTTCAAAAACCACCCGACCCTCATGAATGTAACGGCTTTCAAGGTCTCTTAGTTTTTCTTTTATAGGAGTACGGTATTCATGTGATATAATTGGTATGTATTCTCTTGTATTTTTATGATCTTCAGATGACTTACGAGGCATGATTTCCTAAAACAAAAGAGAAATCACATTTTATTACCGTTTCACTTGTAGTTGGTTATGCACATTGCTTCTAGTGTGTGTCTAGATGTAACAAATGTGGAGTAACCATTAACTCGACCTAAATATAAAATCCTAAGAGTTAATCCAAACGCTCCTTAATTTGATTTTGCTCATCCAAACAAGTCGAAAAATACATATGAATTATGTATCTTGAAATTTGCTCATGAGATCATTATGCATGTGTTTGAAAATGTTTTTGTATTTGATTAACAATGCACAACAACAATTTTATTATGTTCCTAACGTGAGTGATTTAAAAATAAAATTAGGGTTTTGGTTCGAAATCAAATTTTTAACAAATTCACTAATGTATGAAAATCCTATATCTATGGGAAGCATATTTGCTATACATTGTATCCTAGTTGTCTTAATTGTACAAAATTAAAAGAAAAACAAAAATCGCCAATTTCAATTTTTGGTTTTCATCAAGAACCCTAGACTCAAATTGAAAGAAAATAGATTAAATTACTTACAATTGATGATCTTTGTGATATTATGATTGATTATTAGTGTTGATTTGATCTTCAATTGATGTTTTAATGGTTGAATTTAAGTTTTGGTGGGTTTTGGGTCGTGTTCGTCAATGGAAGTAGATAAAGGAGTGTTTGTTTTTGTGTTTTGAAAATTTTTGTTTAAGTGTTCCATATTATGGTCTGCTGATGGCGATCCCATATCTCCTGGCGGTCCCAAATATATTGGGAGGCCGCCTATATGGGGGCCGTCCTTAGTAAAGGGTATTGGACTTGATTTTTTGACGAAAATTTAACAAAGAGAAGTAACATTTTAATTTGCGTTTTGTTGGGAATTAAGGTTTTGTATAAAGTTTATACTGCTAACTCAACTTAGTACTGCCAAGCTTAAATAGTTTGTACTGCAAAGATTATAACAACCAGTAATAACTGGTTAGTACTGCTAGAGCAAAAGTTAGTTCTACCAGTACTAACTTAATACTGCTGAGAAGAAGTTAATACTGCTGAAGACTGAAGACTGCATGAAGACAAAGACGTGTGAAGGGATATGCATGGATTAGTTCAAAGTATATATTCTATAAAGATAGGAAGATATGTATAAGATTATATATTTAGAAGATATGTTGATATCTTATAGAAGTTTAAAAAGATTTGTAGTTATCTTGTAAAGGACTCCTTGGTGTATAAAAGGAGATATAGGTTATGGTTTTAGATATCAGTTATCCATAGTTCTCATAGCTTTAAGGTTGTAAACCCTATCACTTCATTAGAGTGATCGTATTAATATATTGAAGCTTATTGTGTTGGTTATATCTTTTTATGTGTCAAACATATTTTACGGTTTCATTGAGTATACTTCTTAGTGGTATAAACTAGATTCCGCGTAATTTATATCATTCACTCAAAGTTTCATTCTTAGTATTTTTGGATTTATCCAAGGATACTAAACCTTACATCAAGCTAAGGAGTTAAAGATCTATTTATTGGGATCAAAAGAAGAAACAACCAATACATCCTAGATCTATTTCTCAAGTGATAAGATGGAGGCAGGAACCACTGCTACCAATCTGACTACAAGACTTCCTATTCTCAACCCAGCAGACTATGATCTCTGGTTAATGAGGTTAGAACAATACTTTCTTATGACTGATTACTCCCTATATGAAGTAATAAAGAATGGTAACAAAGTGCTAAAGAGAACTGTTGGAACAGTCGAACATTAATATGAACCCACTACTGCAGAAGAAAAGCAGGACAGGAGGAATGAGATGAAAGCAAGAGCAACTCTGTTAATGACACTTCCAAATAAGGACCAACTGAAGTTCCACTCATATCAAGATGCAAAATTCCTCATGGAAGCCATATAGAAGAGGTATGGAGGAAACAAGGAATCCAAGAAGGTTCAAAGGACACTTCTCAAGCAACAATATAAGAACTTTGCAGCATTAAGTTCAGAAACAATGGATCAAACCTTTGATAAGTTACAAAAACTTATTAGTCAGTTGGAGATCCAAGGAGAAGTGATTAACCAAGAAGATATGAACTTAAAGTTGTTAAGAAGTCTTCCATCTAAATGGAAGACTCATGCTTTAATCTGGAGGAACAAGGTGGAAATAGAAACCATCAGTTTGGATGACTTGTACAACAACTTAAAGATATATGAGCTTGAACTCAAAGATTCATCAAACACAAGTCAAAATTCACAAAATGTGGCTTTTGTATCCAACAGCACTAACAGCACCAACAATACAAATAAAGTAGATAATACTGCTTATGAAGTTAGTACTGCTCATACTCAAGGTAATGGTGTTAACTCTACATCTCTAGATAATCTTTGTAATGATGTGATCTGTGCTTTCCTTGCAAGTCAACCCAACTCTCCTCAACTTGCTCAAGAAGATCTGGAACAACTTCATCCTAATGATCTGGAAGAAATGGATCTATAATAGGATATGGCCATGCTGAAAATTAGAGCTAGAAGGTTTATCAAGAGAACAGGTAGGAAGCTGGACATAAATGGTCAAAGAGTTGGATTTGACAAGTCAAAAGTGGAATGCTACAATTATCATAAAAATAGACACTTTGCACGAGAATGTAGGTTTCTAAGGAATCAGGAGAACAAAGGAAGAGAGAATAATACAAGAACTATTACAATAGAGACTCCTACTCAGAATGCCTTGATAGCTGGTTCGTCTTTAAGTATATACTTATATAGCAACCCTAATACAGATCCCAACCGAATGCCCTTGTGTTTGGCAAAAGGTCAAAT
>BQNB010072939.1:0-32268 GCA_026074375.1 Tanacetum coccineum
CTCTTGTATCTTGAGCTGTTGTATTATGAAGTAACGCCCCCTGACACATTTCCGCTGCGACCCATTTTGGGGGTGTTACATCTTTGCTTCCAAGGTCCTGTATAAAATATAGGAAAAAAACGTGTATTCCTATCTTGGTACCTACGGTTAATTTAAACTAAACTAAACAAACTAAATACGGGTCAGTCTATTGAATACGCCGTATCATGTGCATGAATACGCCGTATTGACAGATCTGACATTAATGTTTTTAAAGTGCATAAAAAATAAAGACTGATAACGTCCAGACAATCAATATGCTGTATGGTATAGAGCAAAGTCTTTAAGTTAGACTTTTCTTCAGCTCCTTACTCGGTGCGCGTAACCATCCACCCTTCGTCCATTATCCAAAAGATTTCCTGGTAAGCTCGGCACACCTCTTCACTTGTGCTTGTAAGATTGTCATATTCGTCTTTTTTACGGCAACATATTCTTCTTCATCATTGAACGGATATTTTATCATCTTGTATCTTTTTATTTGGCAAACCGGCACCTCGCGAGTTCCGATACTACATAACTCATGTCCTTCATCATGAGTTTCTTTTTCATACTCCCCGTCATCGTAATCGCAGTAGTAAATCTCATGGCTCTTCCATCTTTTCCAACAATCATTGCTTGACTCATCATCACTGATCAAGCCCTCCATGATAGCTTTGTTCCTTAAAGCTTCATCTTTTAGTTCGCTATCTTCCAGAGCCTCATACCATTCAAGGTCTTGGTAATGGAGCGAGTTTCCAATATGGTAAGCACCGGGCAAATTTCCTCCATTACAATAACCATCCTCTCTCCAGCTACAGGTTGGCCATTCTGAACATCCAGTTTTATAGTTGAAAGGCTTGCAAGTATGTTTGACTGGTGTTGCCTCCTTCCATATTCTATTATCAATCCATGACTTATCATATACCTATGGTACATTCTCGTTCCATTCATAGATCCAATTGTCTTTGTAATCTTCAAAGGTTTTAAAGCCTATAATACCCTTTATAAGCAAGTCCGGATCCACTTTGAGAAGGTAATTAACTTCATTGAATGCCAAACAAAGAGGTGTCTCGTAGTCAAAAACATCAGTTTCAATCTTAAAAATTTTGGCGGTTTCTTTCTTATCACTCGAGTATTCTTCAAGATTAGAAGGTTTATCGTTCGATACCTCAATTTCATCATCGCCCATTTTCCCGTAATCCCACAAAGCTCCTTTGGTGAATATATCCATTGTTTTATAGTTTACGAACTTCGTAGCCAACCAGCCTTCGAATCTTGGATTGGTTGGGTCCCATTTTATTAAGGGAGTGTTATTTCCCTCGATGCGAGAAGGCGGGTAGTAATTCCCAAAAAATTTAGAAGTTAAGTCGACCCAATAAGTGATTGATTCTTTGGTCTTATCAAACCATCTTCGTGCACCTTCAGCCAATGAGATTGGGAAAACAACGGCTCTTAGTTTATCATGATCTACATTGCGTAATTTGATTGGGTCAATAATTTTTAGGTAGTATTTAATATGCTCAACTGCGTCCTTCCCGTTTGTTCCACTAAAAGCATTGTTGCGCAGATCATCCAAGAATTTCCCTTTCAACTCATAAGCATTTTTCCCGTTAACTATAATACTTGTAATCCCAGAATAGTAACCTGCTTCGTCATTAGGCATAAATGTTTCCATACTTGACTTCTTTCCCTTATCTGCCATCACTTCTTTAATCGACTAGCTCTGATAAGAATTATCTGTAACAAAGGTAAAAATATCAGCAGGATTTGCTCTGAAGAAGGATAGAAATTTTTTTAGCACGAAAATCAAATATAAAAACTAAGATTCTGCTCCTGTTACATATGATCAATACGCCGTATCCAATGGAAGTGGATACGCCGTATTAATCTGCTAAGTGAATACGCTATATTGGACAAAAAGTTGGATACACCGTTTCCAATGGAAGTGGATACGCCGTATCGAGTTATCGACCAGAACAGTGTATTTAGCAAAATAATTAAATACGCAAACAATTAAACACACATATATATAAGCAAACGATTAAACTAACAAATATACAAAACATACAAGAATACACACTAATCTAATTTACACTACTCCTAAGGGTTAGATATAATCTAATGTTAAAAACCAAAACGTAAAATAAAAATCAAGATTAATTTTCACTCCTCGGCAGCGGCGCCAAAAACTTGATGTGTCGTTGTGTGGTGTTTATTTATGATAGTTCAAGTTTTAAATTTATATTTTTGCTGACTTAACCAAAAATAACACTTTAACGGGCAGTGTAGATTCGTGGTAAGTAGGGTGTCGAACACTTGAAACGAGGTTAAATCTCTCAATTTATTTATATTTTGGTTGTCTAATCTAAGTTAATTCTAATCTAAATCAAATCTATGTTAATCCTATGTTAGTACTAATCCTAATTCTAACAGGTAAAAGGGGGTTTCAGCCTAAGAGACTAGCACGGGTTTGGTTGGTGACTACAATCAATTCAAGACACTTTAACCCACGCAAGCAAATTAACATAAGATAAAAGAGCGGTCGAGCCTTATGATAGAAAACTGTATTAGCCATCATTAATCCGATTAGAAGTTGGTTTGTTTATTCAGTGCAATAATTACTTATCTCGAAGAGGCATATCATTCTTAGACTTAGGCGGGACTTCATCCTAAGACCTAGACACATTAATTCTGTCACAATTAAAGCATCCGCATAAAGCATCCTTATTACTTGATTATAATCTATCTTAGGGATTAAAGCAATGGTGATCTTGTTAAGTCCTAGCTCATAGAGACTTTACCCACTTACTGCTTAATGGCAATTTATACACTAGTAGTCCACTTGTCCAACTATCCAATGGAATCAGAACATTACTTGTTGAATTATCTAGATTCACCTACTAGTCAACATGTTCAATAAAGCAAAGGCAATTTCCGTTAACTAGTTAAGCCAGAAGCGTATCCTTAGCACGAATTTAGAAGGACAATATTTGTGATCCTATGATTCTAGATGTATAAATCACTATATGGAGAGCTATCCCGGCATCTAGGTTACTTGGTCAGTATCACTAGATCCAATTAAATGATAAGTCGCATACAAAAGCACGTAAACAAGTATGAATTAATAAACATATACAAGCATGCAACGATAAATTAAGCAATCGAGATATAAATAAAACCAAGCATTCAGATCTTCATAATAATGACTAATACAATACCCGAAGGTATTAGCCTTCAAACATCATAATTAATACAAGAGTAATTGTTTTAGCCAAGGTAAACTAATCGAGTTAACGAATGATACCAAAAACTGAACGATTACAAAAGTATAAGAAGTTGCACGTTGTCTTCCATGGATTAGAATGTGTTGCAAGACCTCTTCTGCTCTTTTTCTCCTCTGAAAATCGACTTTTGTTGTTTAGGTATCAAGAATATGATTTAGCACACCTAAAACTCGTTTTTGATTTTTGTATTTATAGGGTCTGGAAGTCGGTTCGATACGGCGTATCCAAGGGATTAGATACAGAATATTAAAGTTTCTTGGAGTAGGGACCACGTTTGATATCTTCTAGAATATTCACATGCTATATCTTGAATACGACGTATTGTGCTTCTCTGGATATGACGTATTGAGCTTCATTCCTTTATGGTCTTTGGATTTTTTGATACTCAATTTTTTTTCTTCTTTTTTTCCTTTATTCTTTTTTCGATTTTCTTTTCTTCTTTTCTTTTCACTATTTTTTTCATTTTTTCGTACACTTTTGCCCTACCATTTGCTAAAACATAAATAATACATGACTTAGGGTTTATAATTGCACCCCTACACTTGAATTTTTGATACTCAATACATATACTAACTAATGACCCGAATTAGAAGGATCAATAAATATGGAGTACAATAAGCTCGTATTGGGGTAATAATTTGAATTTCTTCCCCATTTCTTCATAAAATAAAAACTATTATGAATCCTAATCGTCCCAAAACTGTATACACTAATAAAAGACTCGACTTAACAACCATGTACTCAAGCAAACAATTAACTAGGATTTACAAATATGATAACAATAATGTACTAAAAATAAGTACATACAAGGAAGGCTAAGGCGATTTGGGTGTAACATTTAGTGGGGTGTAAACAATGCTCTTCATTAATAATCCGAAATCCACCAGAGAATTACGAGAACCACGAAAAGGGTAGGCTCAGAGGGGTGTACTAGGGGTATCTCGCACTAAAAATTAGTGCGTAGCAAGGGTGTGGGGGTAGTTATATGATCGAGGTGACCATCATAACTATACAAAATACAGACTAAAAATATGGGTTTATCCTAGTGCCTCTTATCATTTAGCAAATTCTAATCACACGAATGCGATCTCACTAGCGGTCTCGGGATGCATGACTAAAACAAGTTCTAGAATTTAACATACTACTGGTACACTCACATAATTTTAACCGATACCAATGCTCCAGAAAAAGCGACAAAACCACACATGCTCGATCAAATCCATGAACGAGACACATGCGATTGCTCATTCCTTAACTCGAACAAGCTAAAGGTTAGAATTATATTAAAGCATCAAAGATGTATGCTTAATTTTTAAAGATCTATAGGTGAACCTCACATTTTTGGGGTGAAATTTTTTAGTAGTAGGGTTTTCGTGCTAGTCATATAACTCCTATCCAATGAGACGCTATTAATACTAAGTTTTCATCGGTATATGCCATAAAAAATTAAATTTGGGTCAAAATTACCGTCTACACTACGTTTCAATATATTACTCATCTTTTTAGGGACAAAGCAAATGCAATTGAAGGAATAGTTTCTAAGGCTTTATTTCCCCATACACTTATTTTGAACATTGTCTCCAATGTTCTATGAGTACCCGAAAAACGAATAAAGGGAAAATTAGAAAAAACAAAAGAAACTAGTACTCCATTGGTTTTGCTCAACATTGGAGAAGAAACAAGATAAACCGGCTAAATCGTCATCCAAGAATCGTCCATGTGAAAATCCTAAGAACTTCCGGGCTTCTCCTTATCAAATATAACCTGCAATTCAAAGACAAGAAACAACTACACCACGCAAAGTTCTACGTGAGAATAATATACAACCTTCGTTTATAAAGTTTAAACACTACGAAAGCAGTAAAGATAGGATGAATGTACTAATGTAATCGTGGTTTTCTGCAAGGATTAGGAAAACTAAAAATTCTGGAAATTACACAAAGTTAATTTTTCAAAAATTTAATAAAATACGAATTTTACTGTAGCTGGAGTGGTGACTCCGTCAGGAAGAATTCCTGACGCCGTCTCAAAGAACAGTAAATAAAATTTTCTTCGTTTCTTGGAAAAAATTCTGTACAAATATCCTATTAATTATTTTCTGTAAAAATTTACTGCATAAACCACAAAAACGATTAGTACAATCATATGACTCAAAACAAACAGACAAGACACATGACACACGACGCAAATTAATCTAAACTATTTATTTTACATGTTTAAAATGGTTTTTAGAAACCAGATATTTCCCCCTACACTTATTTGATGCAAAATACATTTGATTGTAATTAAGACGAGGTTAAAGACAAAACAAAGCATGATTACATACATTTCAAACATATAAGAACAAACAATAAAGAATAAAACACACGACACACCTAAAATGCAAGAAATAAAAGATTAGGTTGTCTCTCAATAAGCGCTTTTGTTTATTAGAGAGTCTTGTAGCTAGACTCAGAGTCACACTCCTAGGAATTATGAAAATGGTCCAAGTCGATGATCTCGCTTGGATTCTCTTTCTCAGACAATTTTCTAGTGGTAGGAATTGATTGAAAGGTCTTATTAAACTTTTCTCCATCGGGGTCAATAAATTCAATCCTAATGTGCCACGCTCCATCTCCTTCTTTTGGTGGCCTATTCTAATCTATTCTAATTTCTATAGACTCTTTCGACTCCCACATTTTAAGATTTAAATGTATAGTTCCTAAGAATTCTACCATCTTTCTAAACACTAAGACATCCTTAAAGGGGTTAAGTTGGGCATCTCTAGCAATTTCCCATTCTCTGGGCAAATGGTAATCCATGAAGTCCTTCTTAGCGTACTAAGGAGGTCGGGCACCAATACGGCCCGTACTAGGTCGTGGTTCATAAGATTCTCATTTTCCTAGGGTAGTCCAATAGGGAACTTCCTCATCACCTAGGTCGATTTATTTTACTCCAAATATTAACCTAGTAATTCCTTCTCCTATCGCTATCTTGGATTTTTTACAATCTATCACAGCACTAGCGGTTGCTAAAAATCCTCTTCTTATAAGTAAAGGGGTTGTGGGGTCTTTTTCCATATCTATAACATAGAAGTCCTCTAAAAGTTTTAACTTTCCTATGTGAAGTTCTACATTTTTGACAATTCCTACTGGATAAGACTTAGTTCCATCTGCTAACCCAAAAATATGATCGGTCTCTTCTAATAATCTAATTTTAAGCTTTTAGAAGAGATATAATGGGATTAAATTCACACAAGACCCTAAATCGGCTAAGGTATCAAAAGGCTTGGAGTCTCCTAGTCTACAAGGCAAGGTGAATAATCTGGGATCCTTCATCTTCTTTGGCATTTCGCCTTGAATGAACGTAGACCTATTTTTTCGTAACTCTAAACTCTCTACATATTTATCAAGAATTGCATTGTATATTGGAGCATGAGCTATAACTTCAAGAACCGGTAAATTAATAAGCAAATCCTTAAATTCATCTTCTAAAGTTGGTTCGGGTTGTTTTGGTTTTGGTGTTTCAATTTCATTGACCGTTAGTGTTTTAACTTGTGGTTGGTCTTTTTGAAAATTATTTGTTTGTTTGGAACATGATTTAATAACATTGATCAAATTAAGGGGTCGGGATGAGCTTTGGGGGTCTTCCATTGGGTAGGAATGAGCAGACGAAACCGGAGAGGTATGGTTACCATTCAATTTCGGGTTCTTAACTGTATCACTTGGGAGTGCTCCCGTCATTCGATCATTGATGGCCTTCAAGAATGTGTCAATTTTATTGGTTATCTTGCTTTATTGTTGTTTGAAATCGGCTTCAAACTTAGACAATCTAGTGTCTTGAGATACCATAAAATTAGACACCAATCCTTTGAGTTTTGATTGATTATTAAATTTTTGAGGATTGTTGTTAAAGGGGTGATTCGGGAACAAACCGTTGGGTTGAAAACGATTAGGTGGGTTTAACAAATTGTTTTGAGAATTTTGAGGTTGTCTCCACCTAAGGTTTGGGTGACTTTTTCATGACGGATTATAGGTGTCACCAAGATTATTTTGCTCGGGTTTGAAAGTGAACCACTTGCATCCCGCTTCGTCGGTACGCAAGGATGTATAATCAACAAAAGCTTGCTCGAGATTTTCCATGCAATATTGAGTGTCGTGAGGACCACTACAAATCTCACATGAAGAAGCAATTTTGTTTAGTTAAATGGGTGGGTTAGGAGCAAGATGAGCTTCCATCAAGCGTTGGACCTGATTTTCAAGCTCAATGAGACGACGATCGGATGTACTCGGGACATCTTAAGGCAAAGATATTTCCTTGACCAGTTTAACGAAGTCTCTTGGGTCATTTCAACTTTCATTGTCATAGAGGGTGAGGTCCTCTATAAGTGCCCAAGATTCCTCGGCAGTTTTGTCACATAGCTTACCACCGGCCGATTGATCGATGGTTCGCCTTGTGGCAGGATTGACATGGTCGTAAAAGATCTGGACTTGGAGCCAAAGATCGATACCATGATGAGGGACTTTTTGAAGTAAGTCCTTAAAAACGAGTCCATGCTTCGGAAAGAGATTCACCTTGATGTTGTTGGAACATCAAGATGTAATTTCAGAGTTTAGTAAGTTCTTCTCGGTGGAAAGAATTGAGCAAGGAAACGGGTAGTGAGATCCTCCCAAGTAGAGATGGATCCCGCCGGGAGACGTTCAAGCCAATTGCTAGCTTGATCGCGAAAGAAAAATTGAAATAAACGTAGGCACGTTCTTTCCCTAAGAAAATCCTTAAGATGTTGATTTGGATCCTCGGACCAAAGTTCGTGGAATGAGCATTCGTTTTACACCAACCGGATGGTGTAGGATCGGAGAGGCACCACATTGTTCCCATCAGGAAGTTCAATGATGTTTCAATAGCCCTCGTGGCTAGGTCGGGAATAATCTCCTAAAGTACGGGGTGGATTTCCAAATTTCATGGTGGTCAACGAAAAAGAAAGATTTACAAAACAAAGGGAACAAAGAAAAGATAGAGTACGAGAAAGCTAATTAAAAAGAAAAGAAAAATCTCACTTGATAGGAATCTTGTGAGGAGACCTAAGCTAAATAGAATTTGAAACCTAGACTATTCCCCGGCAGCGGCGCCAAAAACTTGATGTGCGGTTGATTGTAACACCATAGTTTTACAATCCCCTAGGCAGTGTACCTATCGTTGCAGTGTAGTATAGGCAAGACTCAGGGGTTGTTATCATTCTATAGGGGAATAGTTTGGGTAGGCTCGGAATGTCACTAAGGTCTAAGGGTTGAGAGTAGATTATTTTTGTATTTTTATATTTTTTAGAAAGCAAGTAAAATCTCAGTTTTTGAAGGGGGTTTGATTTAAACTAATTAACTAATAATCTAATTCTAATCCAACTATGTGGAAACTCGTATAGGTAAACAAACGTGCTCACTTAATCATGCATTACTCCTTAGTTTGCTCTTCCTAATCCTATTGCCCGTCACCCTTGCGATGTAATGTGTAAGTATTTCCTAATTTACAAGCGAATTACATGAACCTACTTTTTATGCAATATTTCGTTAAGACAATGCACAAGTAAGGTAGTATAAAGATTATTACAAGGCTCCTAAGAGTATATTACACGCATTCAAACACTCAAAATGTGATCAACCATATTAGGGTAAAGTAGTATGAAGACTATTGCGGTGGTATCCTTTCTACATAATCACGTTTCCCTAGACGTCTTTGCAATCAATAAAGAAACTAGTTTTCTAGAGCCTAACGTGCACACCACCAACAAGAAGCAATAGTAAAAGGAATCACAAACCAAGTTTCATGCAATCATAAGCAAACATTAATAAATTTAGCCTAACATGTTAATTGAAAGCGAAGAACAATTAATCAAATAATACATAGACGTATCGAAAGATTAAAGGGATAAATGAACTTCACTTTAATTAAAGATGGGGTAATGGTGGATACAAAAGGGTTTAAGAACCCTAAAAACATCTGCACTTATGCACCAAGTTGCTCCCTAAGTATTACCTACGAATTCTACTCTTAAAACCCTAAAAATAAAGGCTGTTTATATAGGAAAATAGTCGCGACGGCGTCGCTTGTTAATTGCGACGCCATCAACCCGCCGAATCTTCTATGGGCTTCTTTAAGTCGGCTACTTCTGACGCCATCACAAAATCATTGACGTCGTCTCTTGGGCCTTCTGACGCCTTCACAAGGATTTGTGACGCCGTCTCCACGCATTGTATGCCCTTTTGATATCAAATTTCGTGTAGAGTTGAATTCTTGTCTGTTTCTTCCTAAATTGAGTCCAAGTCACGTGTATTTCCTCCAAATACCATCCAAGTGCTAAAAACAAAAAAAATGATTAAGCACGTATTTTGGGTATATTTGCATAATTTAAGGGGTTAAATGTCCCTGAAAAAGTGTATAAAATGACACCTCATCAGTTGAAAGTATTTATATATCATATTGAATTGCTTTGATGCACTAATTGTTGTAAACAATTTACTAATTTAGTGTATGTCTTTGAAAATTGTGTTAATATGTATGCTAGAGCAAATGGTAAAAAATGATTAAAAGTTTTAATGAAATAAGCAACTTTTGGGTTTTCAGTGGTCAATGATCAGGTATATAAAAATTACTGCTTAAAGGATGTTTATGATTGTTTAATTGGGGTTGAGGTTTAATTATTTGACTCTAAATTAGTACCCTTTTGAGCTTTTATATGAAGAACTTTGTGTCAAGTATCAACCCTCGATTTCTGCTTAAAAAAGAGCCAACTTTGTTTTGTGTGTAATTTTATGTTTTACAATTCCTAAGATTTTTATGCCATAATTTTTGCTTTGCAGATCGGTGGCTGGAGGCGGCGTGAAGAGGAGGCTTCATTCCATCAATCCGCATTTTCCAATGGTATGGTACTTTCTGGCTTTATTGATGAGTTTTAACATTATTATTTTTATATTTAATGTATATGAATTTAGTGAATGAAAACTCAAAAGGGAGAAGAAAAGGCATTCTATTAGAGAAGTTGTTATGAAGTCGAAATTGTTGGTACAAGATGAGTGGGAACTTAAACGGGAGAGAAGAGGTTATACTTTTTTTCTTCTCTTTACTGTATACCTGATAATCATAAACAAGGTGTTTATATGAGCATATATTATGGACTAACGAGTTAAAGTATACTTGATAAGAATATCGATGAACTAACGAGTTATAGTATACCTGATAAGAATATTGAGCATATACAAGGCTGACTAACGAGTTATAGTATGCAGGCATTTCTTCCCTTTATTGCAACCAAAAAGATGGTCTATGATTTTCTGTGTTTTAGCTGTGATTCTTTTAAATGTTTATGTTCCTATTATCAACTTGATGTGCGTGGATTGCTAACCGAAGTTTTACAATCCCCTAGGCAGTGTACCTAATCGTTGTAGTGTAGTATAGGCAAGACACGGGGGTTTGATCGTTCTCTAGGGGAATAGTTTGGGTAGGTTCGAATCGAATGTCACTAAGGTCTAAGGATTGAGGGAAGACTATTTTTGTAATTTTTTTTATATTTTTTAGAAAGCAAGTAAAATCTCGGGTTTTGAAGGGGTTTGTTTTAAACTAATTAAACTACTAATCTACTTCTAATATAACCTAACTATATGGAAACTCATATAGGTAAACAAACGTGTTTACTTAATCATGCACTACTCCTTAGATGTTCTTCCTAATGCTATTGCTCGTCACCCTTGCGATGTAATGTGTAAGTATTTCCTAATTCATAAGCGAATTGCACGAACCCGCTATCTATGTAATAACCGATAGGACAACACACAAGTAAGGTAGTATGAAGACTATTACAAGGCTCCTAATGGCATATTACTCACAATAAAACTACTTAAAAGGTGATCAACCCCATGAAAGCAAGATAGTATGAAGACTGTTGCAAAGGTATCCTTTCTACACAATCACGTTTCCCTAGACGTCTTCGCATTTAATAGAAGCTAGTTTTCTAGAGCCTAACGTGCACACCATCAACAAGAAGCAACAATAAAAGGAATTACAAACTAAGTTTCATACAATCATAAGCAAAAACTAATAAATTTAGCCTAACATGTTAATTAAAAGCGAAGAACACTTATTCAAACAATACATAGACATATTGAAAGATTAAAGGGATAAAAGAGCTTCACTTCAATAAACACATAGAGTAATGATGAATACAATAGGGTTATAAAACCCTAAAAACGTCTGCTATGAAGTATAAATTCGTTCTCCAAGTATTCCACACTTAAAACACAAAAACTAGGGTTTCTATATATAGGAAAACAGTCGCGACGACATCACTTGTTACGTGCGACGCCGTCAACCCGCTGAATCTTCTATGGGCTTATTTAAGTCGGCTACTCAGACGCCGTCGTCAAAGTCTCTGACGTCGTCTCTTTATGATCCTAACGTTGTCACAAGGTTTTGTGACGTCGTCTTCACGAACTGTATGCCAAATCTTGAGTGTCTTCTAGTAAAGTTGCAATCTTGTCCCGTTTCTTCCTAAATTGAGTCCAAAGAGTGTGTATTTCCTCCAAATGCTTACCAAATGCTAAAATCACAAAAAGAAACGAGTAAGCACAATAAATGGGGATATTTGTATCATAAAAATGCGTATGAAAACGTATAGAAACGTACAAAAACGTACAAAAATGGAAAACGTACAAAAACGTACGAAAACATAAAAATGCGTATGAAAACTGATAAAAACAGATGAAAACGTACGAAACGTAAAAATACGTATGAAAACTGATAAAACGGATGAAAACGTACGAAAACGTATAAAACGGATGAAAACGTATAAAAATGTATAAAACGTTAAAAAACCGTACAAAAACATTAAAGACGTACCAAATGTAAACAACGTATGAAAACGGATAAAACCGGACAAAACGTACAAACTTTGGAAAAATGTAAAAAACGGTATGAAAACGTACAAAACGGACGAAAACGTATAAAAACTAATAAAAGCGGATGAAAACGTACCAAATGTACAAAAACCTAAGAAACGGTATAAAAACATAAAAGGAACGTATGAAAAAATTAAAAATTAAAAAGAATAAAACAATAATAAAAAATTAGAAAAAATTTACGGAACAAACCACATGGACCATTTACGAAACACTTCTGAGGGTATTTACGTCATTTTTCACCTTTTAAACCAGCAATTAATGGTCAAACTAACTGAATTAGTGGTGAAGGGACCAAACTTGATACGGGTTAAAACCATAGGAAGAGGATCCGGGAAAAAAAAGATTATGAACCATTTTCGTTAAACCCGACAAACCACAAGGATGATTTATGAAATTAACTCTAATATAATATATGAGTAAACTGCAAAAATCATCCATGTGGTTTGTAGCTTTTGGCACTAATCATCCCTAGCCGATACTATTGGCACAAATCATCCATGGGTGATGAAACGTTCGGAAGAATAGATCCCTCACAACTAATTATAGAGGGTAATTATGTCATTTAAACCACATGGATGATTTCTGCCAAAATATGTTTAAACCACATGGATGATTTTTGCAGTTTACTAAAAAAATAACTAATATCATAATAATTTTTATTATTATTATTAGGGATTTGCTATACAATGCCCAATGGGCAATGCATAAGCCACATTAAATAATCAGTTCTTTCCATATTTGAAGTATTTATGTATTTAATGCACAATAAATAAACATAAAGTTTACCTTAAATACATGTTATTTTTGATTTAATAAGTCCAA
Source organism: Tanacetum coccineum (assembly GCA_026074375.1). Taxonomy (NCBI): domain Eukaryota; kingdom Viridiplantae; phylum Streptophyta; class Magnoliopsida; order Asterales; family Asteraceae; genus Tanacetum; species Tanacetum coccineum. The sequence goes on from BQNB010072939.1 coordinate 13,052, forward strand.
ATTTCCTTAAATATGCATATTAATTGTTGCTTAAACATTGCCCAGTGGGCATTGTATAGCAAATCCCTTATTATTATTACTATTATTATTATTAATACTATTATTATTATTATTTATTATAAACCACTTTATTAAAAATTTAAAGGATTTACAAGAAATAAGTGGGAAGCCGAGATACTATCTAGGCCCCACTCTTTGATGTGTGTGTATATTACTGGGCTTTCGCCTTTGACGCAAATCGGGATGGCTGATTTTGTTCCCGGTCATGCGATGATTGATGCAGCACAACGTAAACGTGTGAAGTATGAGGCTAAGTGTGTTACCATATCAAATAGTCACACACTTAGCTAGGGGTGTTATCGGGTCGGGTTATCGGGTCTTGTCGGGTCGGGTTGAGTCGGGTTTTAATTTTTAAAAACTCACTCGCAACCCGACCCGATAAGTAATCGGGTTATCGAGTTCGGGTGGTATTCGGGTCGGGTGTTGTCGGGTGGGGTTATTCGGGTTGCCTTTTCTAGTTGAGATTTATATGAAAATACAAATCAACTTGGACAACCAAGAGTAATGTCCAATCAATCTTAAAGATAAATTAATCAAGTCATATTACAAGGAGAACAAAAAATCACGACAAGCATGAAAAAAGAAAGAAGTGCGACCATGAAAAAAAAATCACCCAACTTGGATGATTTGGGTTCATTTGATCACAGTAAGCAATGAAAGAAAGCAACATTGGTAGAAGTAGAAATAACTACCATATAAATTGAACACAGTACACAATTCTCAAATATGTGTATATATATGATAAATAAAACTAACAGTAACATGATACCTCTAATGTCACAAATTAATACTTATGAATAATTACTACAAGTCAACAAGAAAAAAACAGGTACATTTACTAGAATTCTTAGACCAAACACCACATTAAATAGGATACACATTTTACTTTCTAACCTTTATTGTAGTTATTAGTAACTCAACAGTAATTCGGATCTAATAATATAACGAGTTAGGTTCACCCGCGCTCTGCTGCGGGATGTTTGGCGGCCGGTGTTTTTGGTTGGACGTGTTAGAAGGTATATTTTTGTAAAAAAAAAAAATTAACGGTCGTTAAGTAACGACCGATTTCAAGCACTGTTTTGGTGCATTCTAAAAAAAACTAACGGTCGACCGCTAGTGGGGAAAGGGGTATTTTATAAAAAAAATTAAAATGAGGGCAGTTTTCGTAATTTAACACATAGTGCGAGGGGGTATTTCGTAAATATTTGAGGGGCTATTTCGTAAATAAAAAAAGGAACGGGTCGGGGCGGACTGGGTCAGGTCGACCCGACAATACCGATAACTCAGAAAGTGTGAGTGAATATTTTGAAAAAAAAAGCAAAAAAAAAACAATTTAAAAAAAAAATGTTAAAATGTTCGGACATTCATAAAAAAAACAGACCGATGACAAAAAAAGTGCGAGAGAGTATTTAAAAAAAGAAAACAAAATTTTTTTTTCTAAAAAAAAAAAAAACCGATCGGACCGGGTAGGGTTGAGCCGGCATATTAAATGCACCCCGGTCAACACGGTGCATTTAATGCACACTAAATGCAAAAGGCCATTTAATGCATGCGAGAGGGTATTCCGAGGGAAAAAAAGGAAAATTTTATTTTAGAAATTTTTTTGGAAAAAAAGGGAAAAAAAACTGGCGACCGCGCGCCGTTGCGTGACGATTAGCGGAGCGCGAGGTTTGAGGAAACTTAAAGTTTTAGCGAGGTTTGAGGAAGCTTAAAGTTTTATTCATAAAAAAACAGACCGATGACTAAAAGAGTGCGAGAGGGTATTCCGAGAAAAAAAAAAGGAACGCGAGGTTTGAGGAAACTTAAAAGATTTATTCATAAAAAACAGACAGATTACTCAAACAGTGCGAGAGGGTATTCCGAGGGAAAAAAAGGAAAGTTTTATTTTAAAAACTTTTTGAGGAAAAAAAAAGGAAAAAAAAAGGTAAAAAAAAACTAACTGTTAAAAAAAAATATTCATAAAAAAACATACCGATGACTCCGACAGTGCGAGAGGGTATTCCGAGGAAAAAAAAAGGAAAATTTTTTTAAAAATATTTTGAGGGAAAAAAAGACGGGACTCATAGCGGAGAGCGAGATTGAGGAAACTTAAATGTTTATATTCATAAAAAAAACAGAGTCGATGCGACTTAAACAGCGCGAGAGGGTATTCCGAGGGGAAAAAAGTAAAGTTTTATTTTAAAAATTTTTTGAGAAAAAAAAGGTAAAAAAAAAAAGTCAATGTAAAAAAAAAAAAAAAAAAAAAAGCTCATTAAATGACGGGTCCAATAACGTTTATTGTAGTTATTAGTCTCACAAACTCAACAGTAATTCGGATCTAATAATATAATAATTGAGTGAACAGTGATTATATTGTTAAAATATTATACTCTTAAAATATTATCTAAATCGTATATACACGGTTAGAGTGAACATTAGATCATCATTAAAATATTAGCCGCTTCACACATCCAACCTAGACGGGAATTTTTTTAGGTGGATCTGTCATTAGTTGTATGCTTAACAGGTGTTATGCACTATTAGTGCTGACTATTGTTTCAGATTGACACGTGTCTTCTTTAGTAAGTGTCTCATATATAATTTTGGTTTGATTATAATATATCATTTGTAGTATCTTTGGTTTAGTTGTTGCTCTTGAAAACCTATTCTGTTAGGTATGTGTTGATAGTCAATTGTTTGTTTTTGTTTTGTTTTGATTTAGGTTAGTTTGAAGTGTTATCTAATCATGTTTATGGTTTTCCTTTGTTTGGCTATCTATGTATTTGACAGCTTTTGGTGTTTTCTGTGGTATTTATGCCCATTTATACTTATGCCTAATTATGAAAACATAATAAATGTAATATGTAACCTTATGCCCTTTTGCTGTTTCCTATCTGTGATCTTATGCCTCTTTATGTTAGACTTTGACTTTGTGAAATTGATGTTGTATCATGTAATTGTTTTGTGACTAACTGGGAATTAAAGTTTGTATTTGTTGATATTTTGCTAACCAAGAACCTAAATTATAAGCCCTTAAATTCTGAGAACCTAAATAATAAGCCTGTTAAGGAAAAAACCTAAAGTATAAGCCTGAATAGTAAGTTTGTTAAGGATATGAAACTGATATTGTGATATCTGATGTCTATGCGAAAGTATGTGCTTCCAAATATGTTAAGAATCCCGATATGGTTTCGATATTTGCATACTCCTGTTCGCGTTTTGAAACTGGGAATTAGAATTTGTATTTGTTGGTATTTTGCTAAACTATGAAAGGTAAACGTAAATGTGAGAACCTAAATAATAAGCCTCCAAATTATGAAAACCTATGTGGCAATGATAATTGGAATGGAAATTTTGGTGACGTATCTAAAAGACAACAATCTGCAAGGCGATTTTACAATAATAGTCAGCCGTATGATGGTATGTGTGATAGCCGTGGTCGTTTTGTACTGGATTTTGAATCTTCCAGCGTGCATTTGCCATCTGTCGAACAAGATTCAGGGGATTGTGGTATGTTTGTTGGTGGGTCCACTTTTGGTTCATCTAATGTTTCACGGTTTTTGTCGGACGACCGTTATGATTGTCTTTTCCGTCAGTCAGGAAGTGTGGAAACACAAGGTAGGGAATTTTTTAGCTTTTTATTTGTCCCAGGATATATTGTCTTTGTCTAATATTTTTAACTCTAACTGGCTATTTTTGGTTTTTGTAAACAGGGGAATCTTCGTCGGCTGCTGTAAGAAGAAATGTGTCACTAACTACTGACTTGCCTGGTCCAGTAGGTTTTTCTCCTACGGATCATCATTCTCTTTTTCTATCGGGATATAGAGGGGGTCCAGCTATATTGGATTTTGAGACTTCCACTGCGCTTATGTCTTCAATGAATGGGGGAAACCATCCTGCGAATCTGTCTAACAATAGCCCGTGTACTTCTAAAGAAGGCTTTCCACTACCACTTACAAAACAGCAGAAGAAGGGGTTTGGTTCTCAAAAGGGAGTAACCAATGTTAATGAACAACATTCAGTGAGTGTAGATGCGCAAGGTAGGAATAGTGTGAATAGTATTTTCCTTATTATGTTTTGCAAAGTCATTATGGTTATATGTTTTCAATTATTAGAACGCTGATGTAGCCGATTATTTTACATTTATCTGAATTTGGGTCTATGTAGATCATCCATGTGTGGACATTTTGAGCAACAGAAAGCGACGGTCAAGTGTACAACAGCAGTATGGGAAAAGACGTTTAAAAGAACAGTTTGTGCCTGCACGTTCACCCATGACGGACGATATTGTATCTAATAATTCCATGTGTAAAGGTTTGTGATTTAACCAAAAATTTATTTGTTATTACGTTTTTTTGCCAGCCGCCTTGGTTTTGGATTAAACTATCCCGTAAATTGTTATATGCAGGTGTATCCTCATTATATATGGACATAGGTGATTGCCAATGGTCATGCGAATATTGTAAGGCAAAATTTTGGTATGGCGAACGTCTTAAAGGATATTCTAAAGATCATAAAATTCGTTACCACAAATGCTGTTCAGGAGGAAAAGTTGTTCTGGAAGGTGAGCGTGAGCCCCCTGAATATATCAAACACCTTTTGGAAGACCGTCATTTCGTGGAGAACATACGCGCTTATAATCAAATGTTCAGCATGACTTCTTTTGGTGCACGTGTTGATGAATCAATAAACAATGGTCGTGGCCCTTATGTCTTCAAAATTTCAGGGCAAATTTATCATTGGATTGGTACTTTATGCCCGTTCGATGGTGATCCTCCAAGGTTTTGCCAGCTTTACATATATGATACAGAAAATGAGGTTGCCAATAGGATGAAGCATTTCGGAGGCGCTGAATCAAGTAGTTTAAACTCGCTTACGGTTGAAGTCCTCATGCATCTTCTTGATGAATGCAACGAGTTAGTCAGGCTTTTCAGAACTGCAAGAGATAAATGCCGTCACCAGGCAATACCTGACTTTAAAGTCAGGTTATACAGTGTACTTGGTGCTCGGCAATATGATTTGCCAAACACAAATACTCTTGGTGCTATAGTTTTTGATGATGGTCAAAATACTGAGACAGACTACGATGTCATTATTGAGTCGAGAGACGGGTTTCCTCAAAGAATAAACAAGTTACACGTATCATATATGTCACTTCAGTTTCCGTTAATATTTATTTATGGTCAACCGGGTTTCCACATAGATCTAAAACTAAGAACAGCTGACGAAAAAAAGAGGCTTACAATGAACATGTTTTATATGTACCAGCTGCACGAGCGGTACGATTCGTATGGCTTGCTATTTAGAGTCGGCCGTTTGTTTCAACAATATGTTGTTGGCGTCTACTGTTGCATCGAACAAAACCGGACTGACTATTACAGACAGCATCAGGCTGATATCAGGAAAGATTATCTGTCCGGCATATATGATGCAATTTCTAGGGGCGACCGTCAAGGTTCTGAAATAGGGTCACGCATTATATTGCCGATGTCTTTTACTGGCGGCCCACGATACATGTATAGTCATTATTTGGACGCATTGGCTATTTGCAGAGTTTTAGGGAATCCTCAATATTTTATTACCTTCACATGCAATGCTAATTGGCCAGAGATAAAAAGATACATGGAAGAGTATCCAAATCTACTGTCTGGAGATAGGGCTGATGTCGTAGTACGTGTCTTTCAACAAAAAGTCTACGACTTTTGCAACTACCTTAGTAGCAGCCGACTTTTTGGTACCGTAACAGGACGTAAGTAACTATGTTTAATATGTATTTTAATACAGTCGCATGTGTATATTCAAATTACAGATGCACATTTGGGAGATTCTAAATCTTTAACGTATTAACATACATTGTTGTCTTTGCAGTTCTGTATACAATCGAATTTCAAAAAAGGGGGCTTCCTCATTGCCATACGTTGTTGTGGGTCGATGACAAAGACAAGATTCAGCATGCAGCAGATATTGATCATTATATATCTGCAGAACTTCCGGACCCGAGTACCGACCCAGAAGGGTATAGGATCATTTCAGAAATGATGGTACACGGTCCTTGCGGGCCAGCTGATCCGACTGCCACATGTATGAAAGAGAATGTTTGTAGCAAGAAATTTCCTAAAAAGTTTAATAACGAAACTTTTTTTGATAAAGATGGTTATGTTCACTACCGTAGACGAAATACGGGTGTGGAAGTAACTAGAAGAGGTATGGATTTGGATAACAGTTACACAGTCCCATATAATCGGCAACTTTGTCTCACCTTCCACGCGCATATAAATGTTGAATATTGTGGCTGGAGTATGTTAATTAAGTATCTATTCAAATACATTTCTAAAGGAACAGACAGGATAGTGGCGCAGATTACAAGACCCGTTGGTGAGTCTTCTGAACCTCCTGATCGTTCAGCAATCCACGTTGATGAAATTCAGAATTTCGTAGATGGTCGTTTCATTTGTCCTTATGAAGCATGCTGGAGAATACTAAAGTTCGAAATTCATAGCAGACACCCGGCGGTCCAAAAATTATCTGTTCATCTGGAAAATAAACAGGTAATTACTTTCAGAGATCGGCAGCCTCTACAGTTTATTGCCAATAATGACGAGAAGAAGATGACAACGCTTACTGAATGGTTAGAGTTCAACAAGGTTAACGAGATTGGACGCCATCTGACATATATAGATTTTCCAAAAGAGTTCGTATGGTATGCAGATTCCAAGACATGGCAGCCACGAAGGAGAAAAGGTCAAGGATCAATTGGGAGGTTGGTCTACGTGCATCCGAATTCGGGAGAACTTTTCTATCTACGCATACTTCTTTGTCATCAAAAAGGTTGCACATCGTTTGAAGACATACGAACAGTCAATGGCAGAATATATGAAACGTTTCGCGCAGCATGTGATGCGTTAGGCCTTCTTGGAGACGATAAAGAATGGGACATCGCCATGAAAGAAGCTTGCTTCTCATCAACTGCATCTCAACTACGATCTCTGTTTGCACAAATACTTATATTTTGTGATGTAGCGGACCCAATAAAACTATGGAAGACATACTGGCGAGAAATGTTCGACGACATTCCCAGAAGAACATCACAAGACCTTCACATTCCAGATCTTCATATAAATGATTCGAAATTAGAGGGCTCTGTGTTATACGAGTTGCAAACTATCTTAAACAGTTATTCCAAATCAGTTACAGACTTCGATCTCCCACCATTATCTAAACGTCTATTGCTACAGCTAAGAAACAGAGAAATGATGGAAGAAAAAAGTTATGATCGGGATGAGTTGGCGGCAGAGGTGCTCACATTGATACCCAAGCTGAATGAAGAACAACGGAAAGTTTATACTCTCATTATGGATAGTATTTCTGCCAACCGACAAGAACTCATATTTGTATATGGTCACGGGGGGACCAGAAAAACGTTCCTCTGGAAGACAATCATAAATTCCCTACGTTCGTATGGGAAAATTATTCTTGCTGTAAAATCCTCTGGCATTGCCTCTTTGCTCTTACCGGCATGGCATATAGCGCATTCCAGATTCAAGCTTCCTCTAGAGTTGACAGACGAATCCATTTGCGGAATTAAAAAAATACACACGCAGGTAGCCTCTTAGCTGAAACAGACCTTATTATCTGGGATGAATCACCGATGAACGACCGCCGTTGTTTCAAAACATTGGACAGGACTCTGAAAGATATTATGGACAGGCCTGACCAGTTATTCGGAGGGAAGTCCGTCATATTAGGTGGCGATTTTCGCCAAACATTACCGGTCAAGAAAGGAGCATCTAAACTCGAAATAGTAGCGTCTTCAATAGCTGAATCACAATTATGGCACCATTTCAAAGTTTGCATCCTCAGAGAGAATATGCGGCTAGCGCAACCAGGCAAAAGTCAGGAAGAACTAAGTCTTACACGGGCGTTCGCTGAATGGCTACTTGACATAGGTAATGGGAATATTGGAGAACCAGATACCGCTGACCCTCAAAACTCTTCATGGGTTCACATTCCAAAAGCATTCTCTATCTAGGACGACGAGAATGGCATCTCTAAACTGATAAGTTTTATCTATGATGAACACACGTTGCGAAATCCAACTGCACAAGAACTACAACAGAAAGCAATTGTCTGTCCTCGAAATGATATTGCCGACAGTATTAACTCACAGATTCTGAAATAAATGGCAGGTGAAAGTACTATCTACAGAAGTTTGGATGAAGCAATACCGCTCAAGAATGATGGAGGTGCTGTAGAGCTTCTGTATCCGACGGAATACCTAAACAGTTTACAGTTCTCCGGTTTTCCACCTCACGAATTAGAGTTGAAAGTGGGGACACCCATAATGCTCTTAATAAATGTTAACCTTCAAGGCGGAATGTGTAATGGTACACGAATGATAGTGAAAAAGATGTGGTCCAAGCTAATCGAAGCACAAGTTATTACAGGAAACAGAATGGGCGAAAAAGTGTATATTCCGCGAATCATTCTAACAACTAAAGATCCAAGCATGACGTTTCTTTTCAAGAGAAAGCAGTTTCCGATCAAATTATGTTACGCAATGACAATCAACAAAAGTCAGGGCTAATCTTTGAACAAAATCGGTGTCTACTTACCTGATCCAGTATTCGGTCATGGCCAACTATATGTTGCGTTGTCCAGGGCTACGTCTCCAAATGGGTTAAGAATATTAATAAAACAACAAGAAAATAAGCCACCAAACACTACTAAAAATATAGTATACAAATAATTTCTTTCTAACATTGATACTGCACAAGTTCTATTTACTAATGCCTCCTCATGTTGCATAACAAAAACAATTGCATTAATGTTGACATTGTCATATTCTATGCACCTATTATGTTTTTTTTTCTCCCTGATTTGTTGTTCTTTTTCATATTGTATTTGTAGTTGCATACGTGTTTGTTGTTAATGTTTTCATGCAACTTTTGCATTAACCTATACAAAACTGACTCACATATACATGTTTTTCGTTTTTTTTTCTTTCTAATTTTCAGCTACCATGACGCTAAACTGTATTTCTGACTTGGCACCTGGCGCAAAAAACAAGATACTGGAAGCTAGGGTGTATCGAAAATGGATAGTCAAAAAACCAAAAAAGCCAGCTCCACTCGACTACTGTTGCATACTTATTGACCGAGAGGTATATATCTTCTAACAAGAAACATATCTCCTAACAAAAAACATATCCACACATAAATGTCTGTTACCATTTTTGACCAATAAATACTGACAGGGAAATGCGATACAAGCAAATATGGGTAAAGCTGACATCGCATACTTCAGTTCCTTGCTTCAAGATGGATCAGCATACAGAATATCAAAGTTCACGTGTGTTCCAACAAGTAATTATCAGCAGAACTTAGAAAATGAAACAACACTAAGGTTTGGAAGGTACACAAGTTTCGAGAACATACCAGCAGATACATTTCCAAAGCATTATTTTAACTTCACATCGTATAATCAATTGGGCACCAAGATGCAACGGCAGGATACAATGACCACACAGAAACAGCAAACGCTCACAGGTAATTTGCAAACTACATATTATTTTTTTTAGTATTCGGTGTTTGTGGTACTCAGCTTGATGATTATAAAACATTAGCAGATTACATAGGAAGTCTCATACGAGTCGGAAATGTACAAACATTTGGAAGTGCCGGCTCAAACCTGACTATCGTGCGCAAACTGGATATTGAAAATCTTAAGTAAGTATCCTAAAATCAAAACAGAAAATAACGGCCACATAAATCTGTATACCAAGTTCTAACTATTTTATGATTGCTATATACACAGTGGAGATATAGTTGAACTTGCAATATGGGATGAAATGGCCAAAGGTTTCAGAAAGGAAGAGGTTGATAAAATGCCTAAACCAGTTATCTTCGCTGTTAGCTCTTGCAAAGTTTCGGAATATGGTGGCATATTACAACTGTTGGCAACTTCTGCAACACACTACTATATGAATCCGGAAATACCAGAATTACAAGAACTCCATGCCCAGTAAGCAACCCACTCTTCTATTTATTTTTTCCTTATGACAATACCACAGCACATATCTATTAATTAATACAATATCAAAAATCTTAAACTAATTTAGCGAATGTAACAACAGGTTTGCAGCCAGATACGACTTACACCCATTATTGGAAATATCAAAAACTAAAAGTAAAGATCCATCCCAAGAAAAAGACAGAAACAGATTTCCACTATCGACGTTACTACAGCAGAATCCGGATAGTTATAAGGTAACCACATGACAAACCAATCATGTGCTTCTCAACATTTTCAGCTAAAAATAAACTTTAAGTTCCAAAAAAAAAATTAAAATCATCTAAATTATAGGGAGTGAGATTCACGGCATACGCAACTATAGCTGGAATAAATACCAACAGAGATTGGTATTATGAAGCATGCAGCAAATGTGCCCGAAAAGTCATAGACGTAAATGGACCAGTTGACTGTCCCGATCATGGACCACAACCGAATCCATCATACAGGTAATTTATATAAAACCAAAAACAAATACACACTATTCTATTATTCTCAACACTTACGAATTATACATAAATATACAGATACAATTTTAAAGCGTTCCTATCGGACCAGTCAGCTACAGCAACCTTTACTTTCTTTACTCCGAATGGTGACGTCATGACAAAGCATGAGTGTTCAGAGTTAGTAAAAAAATACAATAATCCAGATCCACGTGACTTTCCACCAGAAATCCTTTCACTTAAAGGGCACCAGCATATTTTTCAATTCCACTACAATCCTTACTGTGAGATGGGAAGAATCGACTTCTACTTTGATGATATCCTGGACAAACCTTTGCAGATATCAGGAACGGACATGCCAGCACTCAAGGGAACAGGTAAACAAAAAAATGACTTTTTTACTCCATTATTATATACAAATCTTACAACTCATAACAGCGCTCATTCTTTTCAGGTATGTCTGCACCAGGAATATCATCCCAGCTAATGATAGGTACATAAATAGGCACATACTCTCCTATTTCTAATTCAGTAGCTCCGCCAAACACTACTAAAATTAAATTCCAACCCTAAAATACAACTCAGATTAATACGGCCTAGGCTCCTAACAAACTATATTCTTACAGAAGCACCTACGGTTACCACAACAACAGAACAAGCAACTTCACCACCTTCTTCTGCTTCAGATATGCCAGCAATTGCAATCCCGATAGAGCACACAACAGGTAAAAAAATATTGAAAAATAAAACAAAACATATAATGCAGAAGAAATTACCATATGATCCGATCTAATAATTTTTCGTTCTACAGAAGCATCTATAGAAACCGGAGGAAAAGCACTAACTACTTCACCAGTATCTACTATTTCAGACACATCAGAGATTGCAACACCAATTGAGCATATAACAGGTAAAAAATTAAAAGCGCATATTTACAAACACATATTGGCTAGCCACCTATACTTATCACATAACCAACCTGTCCAGAAAATCCAGTGACAATGTCAGCTCCCTTCAGTATTGATTCGTCAACGTTACCAGGAACATTACTGTTAAAGTCCAAAGAAGATCCTGAGATTGCAAAGGACAGCATTGCAAAGAATGCGCAGCCGATCAAAAGAGCCCTTTTTGCAGATGTACAATCCGGTCATAAGAAAAAAAAGGAAGACTGAACAGTAAACTACCTCGCCCGTAGGGAATGGTATGGCTCACTGATGATAAATGTTAGGAGCTCGGAAATATAGGATAATATGGAACCGCCCATATCTAATCTTTTGTAATCGTAAACCAAAAGCCTATTACTATTTTGCAGACTTACTATAAGTAAGAGGCTCTTAAAGATTAGCAGATACACTATGCGGCGATAGTAAGTTTGTGTACTCTTCCTACACTAACTATCATTGCATAGTGACTACAATCTATTTTGTATGTTTAGTTGGTTCCAACATTATCCATATTAATGATATCCAGTTTTATGTAAACGATGTCTCTTATTTATTATGCAAAATATGAAACCGTCTAACAGCTAAAATGCATAACATATAAGTATTTGTCAGTTTTTAGTAGTCCCATAGCTCACTATCTATATGTATAATAATCATAAACTTTGCAAATACACCTGTACCAGCAGTACCAATTTAGCAAATCTCATTAATAATTGTTCTACTACATCCAAGCAACGCATATCTATGGTAATACAACAACTTACGTGTAAAAAATAGTATACCGTATTTATGGACACTAACAAAATAAACAGAAGTTATTAAAACACTTAAATTAGTATCAACAAGCACCATAACAATGCCACCCAATCCATCTGTAAAATGAAATAAAATACGAAATAGTCTATCTCATGTAAAATGAGATAAAATACGAAGTATTTTACATTTTACCTTTGATGTCGTCTTCTTTCCCCATTCTACATTAAAAGTCATGTAAAATGAAATAAAATACGAAATAGTCTATCTCATGTAAAATGAGATAAAATGGCCGTTCCAGGAGTGCGTACCCTGATCCTCCTGATAAAAACAGTCTTCTCATCTGCGTAACATTGCAATACTGCCAAGAACATCATCACAACTTCTATATAACCGAAGTTCAGAAATATAATCGTTCCTCAGCCTTATATTCGCTCTCAACTCGATACACAGCCTGCGATACTCCTCAATTTTTCTGACACTTTCAGCAAATCTCCCTCTCAAAAAGCAAAACCAACTAATCTTTTGTAACATCCAATTCAGCAGCACGTGCCAATTCTTGAATCAAAGGTAAAGAAGACGACATCTTAACCACTATTTTGTCCACACATTGTCACAATAAATTTCCATTATAATTTAGTATTAACACATATATCCATTATAATTTAGTATTAACACATATAGTAAATAGGCCACCTTTAACTACTAATAAGCTAAAAAAATTCAAACACCAGTATTCTTGATACAACACTCGATCAATACTTTCATAAAGCATCAGTTCGTAAACAAGTAACAAGTCACCTTTTTCGACACAACATCCTTGAAATGGTACCACATAACCAACATCTTAACAACTACATCAATATCAACGAATCTAAATGTATTGACTTGGCAATCAATCCAACACACAAAAACTTCACAAACAAAAAGAAAATCAAAGACACAAAACATACTACTTTTTAAACATACCATGTTCATGAACAATATATACATACCAAACCATAGATCATGGATCTATACATGGTTTTACGTTCATTTAGTGAACAAGGATACAGCTGGTCAGAAAACATATCACAAAATACTGACCAACAACTCCCCCTACCAACAAACTACCTTAAAAGCCTAAACAAACCCTACACCATTTCTACTACATAACCACTAAACAGAAAGCCATTAAAAACTACAAACTACCATTACAACATAAACCCTACACATCCTTAAACAACCGCATCATTCCCAAGCGAACCAACATAAGTAATCTTCTCCCCTATCTTCATCTCGGTTTCCTTTTCATCATTAAACAACAAAACGAGTTCCCTTTTCCAAGTCTTTAGGGTATCCTTTTTTCCAAGAACTTCAAGTCCTAATGAAACCTTCTCCATCAGAACGAGACTTTAAAGCAGCAATATATCTACACTTCCTCCTAACACTGTTTTCCAACTGAGACGCCATCCTTTTGTAGTCCTCGACCCTCAATGCATCTTCCATTATCTCTTGGTTAACCATAAATGCCAACCGTTGCTTAGTAACCACAACACCAGACCCGCGGATACTTGTCTCTCGACGAGTTTTGCAGAAGCCAGATAATGTTCACAACAGAAAATTAGATCGGTGGTTAAAAAAAAATGAAAAAACAAATGCTAAACTTTCCAAGGCATCGTGAGTGATACGATGATCTTTAAAACTTTTTCATGACTTTACATGATACCATTTTGCATAATATTGATACTTGTCACAGTCTGTCGACCCCAATGATGATCCTACTATCCGATTCTGAAAACGAGTTTGGACACCTGCCCCATACTATTGAAACACCTACGTCATCTTGCGACCCATTGCCTAGAAACATGCCGATTAATTTGAACATGACTTTAACACATCACCTTGAAACATGTCATCTGTGGAACACGATTTAGGAACCTGACTTATTTTATTCTTCTTTTATTTCTTTTGATTTTGAAGAAAATGTCGGCAACGAGACAAGGAATGAGTTCTGCGAAGATTAACCAGATTGTAACCAAACGAGATACTGATGCTATTGAAGCTATTGCTGTCTACGAGACAAAGATCAGCATGGCTTACGAATTAATGAATCAGGTCGTACGTCAGGGAACCATAACAGCAAGGAATGCTAACAACAAGAGTAAATGGGGAAGTGACCACGGTAGGAATTCTAGCCAACAACAAAACAAAATACGTGAAGTGGTTAGGGCACACACTATTGGGCCAGGCAACAAGAAAGGGTATGCTGGAACCTTACGCAACTGCAACTAGTGTAAGCTACACCACACTAGGCCATGCCTTGTGAAGAGAAAAAACTGCAAGAAAGTTGGTCACATGACTAGGGATTATAGGAGTCCCATTGCTGTAACAAATCAGAGGGCCCCAATGGCAAATCAGAAGACTGCCGTTATCTGCTATGAGTGTGGAAGGCAAGGGCATTACAAGAGTGAGTGCCTAAATTTGAAAAATCAGAATTGTTGTAACGAGAAGGGAAATGAAGGAAAAGCTCACGAGGACCCTAACGTCTCCAATGATAATGCTGATGCTTAAGGAGAGATATTTTCTGCCCTATATAGTGAGACCCAAGTCGAAGCCTTCTTAGACTATATTCCCTAAAAGATTTGCATTAATACTTTCCTATAATATCTTTGTATTGTGTGGATGTTTTAAATTCTCTATTAATGTACGTGTCATGACGATTTCGTAGGTTACACTTTAATTCTCTATTAATTTATGTAAGCTACTCCTTAAATTGTTATTGCCTTACCATCATTTTCACTATCATCTTATAAACCATTTTACTATCATCTTATAAACTATTTTGCTATCATCCTATAAATCATTTTGTTATCATCTTATAAACCATTTTGGATACTACCTTTTAAACAATATGGTTTATACCATTTAACTCTGAGAAACATAAAACTAGTTTGATGAAAATGAGCATTACATCGTTAGTCCTTAATTATACATAGCCTGATCACCTATGTATAATTTAGGAAAGACCATGTGATGCTCGGAGTAGTCACCTTAAAATTTTGTCAAAATTAATTTTCTACTTACATCCCTGAAAAGCAAGATTTTTGTGTATGTGTTCATAAGCAGTGTGATGAGGTGTCATTTTATACACTTTTTCGGGGTCGTTTAACCCTCAAAATCGTGTGTTTATGCCCAAAATAGGTACTTAATCGATCATTTTCAGGTATTTCTCATTTGGAAGATATTTGGATGAATTACACGTGACTTGGGCTCATTTGGAGAAGAAACGAACGAGATTACGAACCAACACCAAGACTCTTGAAGATTTGTGCTTACAGAGCCTAGAGACGGCATCACAAGCTATACATGACGCCGTCACAACTCATCATGTGACGGCGTCACATCATTTCATGACGGCGTTAGCCCGCACCGACTCAAAGGCAGATCTAGAAGATTCTTTTTATGACGGCGTCACGACTAAAACACGATGCCATTGTGTCGTTTTTCATGTATATACAAACCCGAATTTAGGGTTTTGAGTGTAAAACTTTAGAAAAAAAGAGGGTACGAACCCTAGTTCATTTAGCAGTTGTAAGAGACAATTTTAGGGCCTAAAAACCCTATTGTACTTCTTCCAATTCATGTTTTAATCAAGTAAGGTTTAATTAATCATTCAATATGTCTATGTGTTGTTTGATTTATTGTTGTTGCTTTACCTTTAACATGCTTGGCTAAACCTCCTATTGTGTTTATTTATGATTGTATGAAACCTAGAATATAGATCTTAGTGGTGTTGCTTCTTGTGATGGATGTGCACGTTAGGTCTTAGAAAACCAGCTTTTGTCTGCATCGCTGTAGATATGTGTTGATCCCTTTAGAACAGATCTTACTTAGCTTGTTAAAGCTTAGTTGTGTTGGATAGATCCAAAACAACTATAGTAGAAACTAAGATTGAGATTATCACAAACTATGCGGAAACTAGTTTGCAATACTAAGAAGAACAATAAAACGGTAAACAAACTTTTACTAAACTTTCAGCCTCAATATGAAACAATCACTCTGAATAGTGATAGGGTTACAAAATAACCTTGAAGCTACGAATATCAAAGATGTACACCTAACATTATGCCCTAGGACCTCCTTTTATATACCAAGGAGTCCTACAAGGTTTACAATACTTTCCTAACTTATCATGATCTTTTCTATAAACAAACGTAATCTACTAAACAAATAAGTTATACATATCTTCTTTACAAATAACTAATACTTATCTTCGTAAGTATTCTTGTTCTTCAATCAATCTTTAATCTCATCTCTATCGGCATAATCCTTCCAACAGTAGTAATCACTCAGCAGTTATAAATGAGCACAATCAGTATAAACCACTTAGAAGTTTACTCTAGCAGTATTAACATACACTAGCAGTACTAACTTTTGTACTAGTAGTAGTAACTACTTAGTATATTTTCAGTCTTCATCTCTGAGCAGTCTTAACTTCTATTAGCAGCAGTAACTTTATGCTAACAGTACTAATATATACTAACAGTAGTAACTTTTACACTACCAGTACTAACTACTTAGCATAATTTTCATTAGTATTACCAGCAGCACTAAGTTATGCTTGACAACACTAATATATACCTGAGCAGTAGTAACTCTAAGAATCATCTTGAAGTCTTTTAATCCTAACAATCCTCCCCTAAACTTGATGTTCATCTTTTGAATCTTCAAGTTTCTTCATTAAAAGTCTTCATCACTATCAGGAGGATGTATTCAAACACTTCATTGACCCTTTTCCTGCTTTGTCATGAGCTTGAGTAGTTGATAGCACATCTCATTCCAATGATCAGCTTGAAGCTTTTTGTTCAGCATGTTTGAGATTGTTATTGGTGTAAGGGGATATCTTTTCTCAACCAACATAAAGATATGTAGATTTTTAAACCTTACAAAGTGCACTCCACATGTATCAAACAGCTTCCAAATAGTCACTTTGTATCCCTGTAGATTTCTCCATACTTCACTTTTTATGTCAGGTTCAAACATTACCTTCATATCACCCCATAACACTCTTTCATATTCATCCTCTGGCCTTGTATTCCCATGTTTAGCTTTAACCAACTTCCAGAGGGTCTCCAAGTCTTCTCTATCAATATTCTGGAGCATCTTGATCATTGATAAGTATCTTTTTGAACTTCCATCAGCTCTTATCAATTGAAAGTATACAAACTTTCCTTCTTTGACAATCTTGTATTTAACAATCACTAGAGGTTTGGTGGCTAGAGGTATAGCATCAATTGCTACCTCATCATCTTTAACTATCTCAATATGCTTTTTCATCTCTGCCTCCTCTTGATCATCATCTTTTTCAGCTTCTACATGCTCATCTATCTTCTGCTTCTTTGAGTTATCAGATTCAAGCTCATCCCCTGCTCTTTTAGAACTTCCTTCTGTTCTTGTCTCACTGCTTTTCACCAACTCTGTATTCATGTCTACAAAAGTGTTTACCCTTTTCATCTCTTTATCAAACATCTCCTGGATCTCATCATAACTTTTGCTCTTCAGCTGATTGTGTTTGTATCCAGCCATGTTCTTCAAATAGGTAGACATTGTATTTCTCTTTTGTGCCTTAGTTGGTGGCTTGCTCCTTTTCTCTTGAGCTCTTAATGCTGCAAAGTGTTTCTTTCTCTTCTCCAAGAGTTCTACAAACAATTTTGACTTTTCTTCAATACTCAACTGTTCTTGTTCTTCTGTTTGCATTTGTTGAGCCAATTGAAAGTCAGCATCCATCATAGCTTGTGTGTTATCCCATGATTCAAGTAAAGCTATGTTGGCTTTTTCTTCCTTTAGTCTTGAAATCCTCTCTTCTTCTTCCAATTCAGCTTGTAGTTGAGCTTCAAGATTTCTAGCAACTTCTTCATCCATTGCAATTTGATCTTTCTTCTTCAAAGGTTTTTCAGGCTCAACCATTTTTGCCTTGCCTTTGTCTTTAGCCTGTGGAAGTTGTGATGCTTGTAAAGGTGATGATGTTGTTTTGAATTCACTTGGCTCTTGAACTACAACCCCTCTAGCCTTGGGTCTTGTAGTTGTAGTTGTTGTAGCAGCAGATGTAACAGCTTTGGGTTTAGCTGCTTTGATTTCTATTAGAGTCTGAGCCAGAGTCAACTCATCAATAGTTGTTGTTGGAGCATTGGCAGTAGTAGCTTCAACATTAGCAGTAGTAACTACTTCACCAACAGTAGTAACTAGATCAACAGTACTAACTTCCTTTTCAGCAACTTCTTTTTCCTGCTCTTCCAACACATCTGTATCAAACATCAGGTTGTCATCATTCATCTCTTGAGTCTCATCCACCAAAGTCACTTCTGCATCAGCATCAAGATCAGCAATTTTCCTCCCCTGTTTGGATGCATCCTCCTAATCATCCAAACTAACATCATTAGAGGATTCTACCCTGCTAGTTGAACCGACCTTCCTTAATCTCTTGAGCCCTAAAGTTCTTAACTTCCTTCTCTTTTCCAATTCCTTGACTCTCTTCTTTAAGCTAGCAATCTCCTTTGCTTGAGCAGTCTTGGCTTTCTCCAAATTAAGGACTTTCTCTTGTAGGATGGTACATAAATTCATCAATTCAGAAAGTTGCATACTATCCTCACCACTTTGAGGTAGATCATAAGAAGGGGTAGATACATGAGCCTCATCAGTGACAGGCTCTGTAGGACCACTATCTTTCCTCTGTTTCCTCCTTTACTTCTTTTTTGAGGTTTAGATGATGATGGTCAAGAAATAATGGGTGTGGAATGGGAATCAGAAGGAGGAACTGAATCTTCAGCCTTATCTTCTGGAGCTTGAACCATCATTGTTGGGAATAGAGGTGTGACTCTTCCAGAAAAACCCTTTCCTGGTCTGTTCATATTAGCAAACACCTTCTTGGTGTGGGAAGGTGTAACATAAACCTTTTTATGTCTGGTCATCCCCTCAACTTGTTTGT